>ONZK01001206.1:25869-44786 GCA_900322385.1 Pharnaceum exiguum | reverse complement strand
GAGTAGCCCCCCCCCCCCCCCTCCTCTCTCTCTCTCTCCCTCTCTCCCACACCACATACACACAAACAAAATGAAAACATTCTTCAATTTTGGTAATGAAACTCCATTCTATGCAAGGATTTGGTTGACCACTACTGAAGCACAAATAAAAGGCAATTGCATATTAAACTGTCATCATATAAAGAGCAAAAAAAACAGACTGCTAGGCCATTTAAATAACTTTTCTTTTATATACCCAAATGATACAATACCTGCATTCCTCACAGTTCAACCCTCCAGGAGGTTGGGAAGGAAATATTAAAGGCTACTATTAGACATATTGCACCAAACCCAACATTTTAACAATAGTGTATGGCTTATCAAACCAAAACTGAAAGAGTCGTGTACTCAACAAAAGCACCTAATTGAATAATCAGTGAACCACAATCATTCAAAGGAACTCATGAATTCAAGGACTCCATTTGACGTACCTTCCCTGCAACAGCTGCTCGACCAGTACTAACTCCAACACCAGCTCGATTGATTAAGTCTTTTGTCTGCTCGATTTCCTTCTGTTGCTTCTCCCACGCAGCAAACTGTGTTTCAATCCAAGTTGCCTTTGCAATCACATAGTTGGTATAGTTACCCGGAAATGTCCTTGCAATACCCATGTCAGTCTCCACAATTTTGGTGCAGAGCTGGTCCAGGAAAGCTCGGTCGTGGGATATGATTACCATCGGCACCTCCAACTGATTAAGATACCTCTCAAGCCATTCAATGGAATCGAGATCAAGGTGATTTGTGGGCTCATCCAGAAGCAACAAATCAGGATCCTGCAACGTCAAAGACACATCAACACAGGACTACAGCAGAAAGACCAATGTAGAAGAGATTGTTTTGGAGCAATAGCAACGCTGAAAACCAGAGCACACATTCCAGGGGTGCTATGTCAAAAAAAATATCATGTAGAAACAAATCTTGTTCTATGCCCTTCAACCTGAGTACCTGACCATATTCTGCTAGTTCTTCACAATATTCACACCTAAGGTCTCACAAGTGCTTAGCATGGACAACAATATAATTCCTCCAACTAGAAACAAAACTAGTGTGAGCAAGTGGTTTTGCGAGACAGAGAAATACTAAAACTTCATTAGCATTCCTCTGTAGCAAGGCAAAGCACTCAAAGTTTGCAATCACTCAATTTAACATGATAAACTCAGTAACCTATGCATGTATTGATAATGCTATGGATAAGATTCTACAGTCTTTTACAACTATTAATAGCTCCTGAACTCAACCATAACTAAGTTACACACCAAGCAAAAAAAATCAAAAAGAACACAAAAGCCAACTAAAGTGATCATGCAACACCAATTTATAAGATAAACAATGTCCTACAAATGTATACACATAGCCACACATAAAACTTTTCTAAACCATCACCAATATACCTGAAGCAAGATCTTTCCAAGAGCCATCCTCATCTGCCACCCACCACTAAACGAAGCCACCAACCTATCCGGATCCTCGGGAGCAAACCCGAGTTCAGGCAACAACTTATTAATCTTAGCATCAACAAGGTCCACATCAACAGCCTGAGCCCTCTTCTGCAAATCATCCATCTCATCCAACAACTTCCCCATCAACTCCAAATCACTCACACTCTTCTCAATAGCCTGTTGCACCTTCTCAAGCTTAGTAGTAACCTCCATCTCCTCCTTAAAAGCACTCCAAAACTCCTCCCTAACGGTCCGGCTCAACGACACCTCGAACTCCTGACTCAACAATGAAATCCTCATATTATCCTTAGCCTTAATAACATTCCCTGAATCAGGCTTCTCTAAACCAGTAACAATCCTCATTTGGGTAGTTTTCCCTGCACCATTTACCCCAACTAACCCAACTTTCTCCCCCTTTTTCACCTCCCAACTCACATCTTTCAACACAGTCACACCCTTATACCCTTTACTTATATTCTCTAACCTTACACCTGATGACACACTTGATGCTCCACTGTTATTTGACTGTTTCTTTTCCCTTTTCTTTCCAAACCCATTTCCATAATCACCCCCCCTACCATTACCATTACTATAACCATTGTTATCAGATAACAAAGACTCAATATCCTTTCTTTCCTGTGCACTAAGCCCTGAAACTGTATCTTTCTCTGTATCTGTACTTGGGTCAGTTGTATCTACCTCTAAAGAAGATAACTTTGCAGACAAATGACATAGCTTGATTCTTGGGGATGAGTATGAAGTGGGTTTTGAACATTTTAGTAAACTGTTGCCAAAGTTTGTACCTTTAATGGTTGCAAATGATGATGATGTTGGTAAAAGAGTGAACTTTCTTGGGTCTAGTAATGTTGTTGATGTTGTGTGTAGCTTGCTTGCTAATGCTATATCCATTTGGAGAGAGAGTGGAGTGCAGCAGCAGTGTGACTGGCAGACTGAATGGCAGTTAACTCTCTCTCAGCAAATGCAGAGATTATCAGAAAAAACCTTAGCCCACCATGTAAATGTTGGGAAGACAAACAGACAGTGTGTGAGTTTATTTTGGTTTGGTTTTTTGGTCTCAGAATTATGTTTTTTAAAAAAACAAATTTGGTGGGTTTATGAGAGCCAGAAGATTAGAAGAAGAGGAGAATTTTGTAACCAGAAGATGGGAGGATAATGCCCTTTGGAAATACTTGCTCACTGTTTCTGTGGCGCATGTTTGTGCAGCTTAAGCGAAGCACATTTACCCACAAGTTCCTGCCACGTGGCTTGTATTTCTTATTTCTTATATTTTGCAAGGAAGTTACTAACAATGGGAGTGATGATCTTGGATGAAACACCTAGCCGAGATGTCAAAGTGCTCCCTTAAATTCTCGGGATATCTGGGATCGAGTCCCACCGACAACCATATGTGGGATTCCTTATCAATTAAAAAAAATTGGAAGTGATCATCTTACAATTGATTCAATAGGATGCATTTTTATCCGCTGTAAAGGAATTTTTTATTAAATTATATGGAGTTCATAAACAAAACTGAAATAAACTAACAACTTGTGTGATTAGACTTTGGAAGTAAATTCATATGAGATATGGTGTTTCACCTCTATTAGTACTTGTTAGGAATTGGTTAATGGTGTTTGGTTTAGCAAGGGAAATGGAAATTGATGGAAAGTGGGATAGAAAGTATGATTTATCTAAGATACCATAAGTAAGCGATTTCCTATGTAATTGTAGGAAGTGTAAGTTTCTATGAAGCAGATTTGTATGTTGTTTGTTCAACCAAACAACACATCATTTTTCATTTCTCGGGAAATGGAACTTTTCATGCACTTCTTTAGTAACCAAATAAGCTCTGATACTTATAAATTGGACTTAAATTTGGGATGAAGATCATGGATAACAAGTTTACAATCCTTGTAGTGTACGACAACTACAAATTTTACCGCACTTGTAATCCACTAGTTTAAAATCCATATTTGCATGAGTATAACTGAAAATTTCATTTAACAAAATCAAGCTTGACTAATATGTATCAAGAGAGAAATACATTTTCATCTAAAAATCCGCTAGGATCCTCTTTAGTCAGTTAGAAAGTTGCGTTTGCAAACAAACTACAATTAATATTCGACATCTCTTTGATATTTGTGGAGAGTTGAAAAGTGGGGCCTCTTCAACCGTTTTGGTCGAGGCTATTACTCCCGGACCTATCTAGTGACTTAACAACAAAGAGCCACCAAATACTAAAATATATAATTTTAATATTAAGATTGCATGTCATCATTAAAGGTGCTTCCTTGTGTTAAGCATATATTTAAAGATTAATATATATCGTATTTTTCATTTGCGTCATATTTGGTTTTAGACCAAAGTTGAATCTTATTTTCAAACTAAGTTTGTGTAACGCTAATGGTGTATAATGGGAATAGAGGTCAATCGTACGTTTTGGTTAATTTTATAGGGGTAATTTAGTACAAGGGACACTGAGCATCATTTTGAAATTACGTTAGTTTTAGTGTAAAATAGAAATAAATAGTAATGAAAGACACAAAAAGTACATAAAATTCAAAATAAATGTACTTTGTACATTTCAAAATAATTTTATAGCATATTAATTTAATAATTTACATTTAAAACTTACTCTAACTCTCGATAATTGATAATATAACCCTTGATAAATTAAATTAAAAATGATAGAAATTGAAAATCCAAGTACACTTCATAACAATATCATGGATTTTTATATGTTTATCCCACAAATATTCATTCATATTGTTATATGTTATGTAGTAGCAATAAGAAGTAAGTGATTAAGAGAAAATTTCTACAAAATATGGTAATTGCTTTGAATTAAAGGGAGTCATTTATTAATTATTGAAATTAATCATTTTTTTTTTCAAATATCATCTTAAATTATGTTTTTGAGAAATATCATCTCAAATTATTGCTATTAAAACTTGTAAATAGTTTATTAGAACTTCTAAACAATTATAAATGTCAAAATTATTAAAATCCATGCATGCGCGGGTACAACAGAAATTTGCAAATAAATAAATAAATAAAGATCATGTTTAACTGATTTGTATCAAGAAAGAAATAAATTCCAACCTGAATATCTGCTAGGATCCTCTTTAATTACTTTGAAATTAAAGTTGTCGTTACGGAAGTTGCCGTTACGGAAGTCGCCGTTACGAAAGTCGCCGTTACGGACAAGCTGCAATTACTAGTAACGTACAAGCTGCAATTACTAGTAACGTACAAGATGCAATTAATATTCAAGATTTCTTTGGTCGTTTGATATATGTAGAGACCTGTAAAGTGGGGCTTTTTCAGAAGTTGTGGTTGAGGTCAGAACGATGCGTTACGGAATGTAAAAAATCGTATAAGTTGGTGCTACCCACATCCACATTGAAGGTGATAACTTCAATATGATTAGAATAAGGGAAGACCATACCCGATAAATTGAATCAAAACCATTATAGGATTTCATGTGTTTTAGTGTTTATCACTTAGTGTCAGCTTTGTGAACTATCTCATGTGGACAAAAATGGTAATTGTGCAATTGATTAAACTGCCTATCTTGGTCATTTTTCTAATGACATGTAATTTGAGGGTCTTGTGAAAACTAAGACAAAGTTAGTCCATTCATCTTCTCTTTTATAAGTGAACTAAGTGCAAACAATCACCTCACAACTTGGACCATCAAAATATAAATTTAAACAAATAAAAAGAATTCAATTTCAATTCATTCAAGCTCTCTCAACCCAAATCTCAACCCATTATGGCATTATTAGTGTAGATTACAAATTTTTTTTTTTTTTGATGGAAGTGCACTATTGTCCATGATCTATCTCTCTAGGACTTAGAAAGTCAAGATAAGTTGAGCTGCTCAAGGGTAAAGCATGCAATTACCTTCTTTTCATGCGGGCCATTCTTGTCTTTTCTTCTCCTTAACCCAAAAATGACGACACATTTGATAATGTCACAAGTCACAACACTATGCAAAGCAAAATAAAAAGCATAACGCCATCTACCACTATTTAAAAATTTAATTAACAAAAAATAAAGGCAAAAGAAAAGGCCCAAAAATGAAAAAACGGCCGATATAAAAAGAGCAACGAACATTTGATTAAAAAACACTATAAATAAAGAAACACAAGTACAAAAGTTTCATTTTCTCTGAGAGACAAAATTTTCTCTCTATATTGGCTTTGGTTCCTTCCTTGCATTGCTTTCTATCTCCTCACAGCAGCAGGTAACTCTTAAAAAAAAAAATACCAAAATCTAAAACTATTATAATAATAATAGTATTTTAAAATCTCTCCTTAAATGTCCAATATTTATATATTTGCTGCAATTTAATTCTTTCCCTCTCTTTATTGCATTTAAATATAAATACCATTTTTATAGCTTCCCTTTGAAGTTTGCCTTGGTGGGTCATTTTGTGTTTTAATTTTTAATTTTTATTTGAATTTTGATTTGGGTTTTTGTTTGCTGGATTTTGGGTTTTGAAGCTTTTAGGTTGGTGGGTTTTGATGGAAATTGTTATCTGGGTAAGTTTCATTTTGGTAGATTTTTGATGGGTTGTTCTTCATTTTTTTTTGAAAAATTATAGTTTTGGTGAATATTTTGGTTGATTGTGTTAATTGAGTTTAGTACTGAAGCAGATTTTAGTGAGTGGATTGATGATGCATGATGGTACCTGATTGATTTTCAGTAGCTGTAGTACATTTTCTGTTTTTATGTGAAAAGATTGAATTTTGATTAGTGAATATGATGAATTAATGATCAGATTGAGAGGTTTGTTTTTGGTGCTTTGAATTTGGGTGTGGATTGACTAAGCTTGTAATTGAAGCAAAATGATCAAACCCTAGTGATCTGGGGGGATTTACTTTTTATGTACCAGCTTGATTCTGTTATTAAATTTGGTTTTATAATTGGTGTGATTACTGATTAGAATGAGATCTCTTTTTCTGGTTTAATCTGATTGTGGAATTGAATTTTGAGGAATTTATGAGGAGAACAATTTGTTTCTGACTTGGCCTGTGATTGAGGTTTTTAAATGTATTTAAATAACAGATCTGTGCTGTTTGAGAATGAGATTGGAAATAAGTGGCATATGACATATCAGCTCTTTCTTCATTTGGCTAATTTGTTTGTTGGATTAAATGTTGTGATCACATTATTCAATTGTGTATCGGTTTATTTTACTACTTAAAGACTGAATTATATGATGTATCAACCATTCAACCCTAATGTTAAGAAATTATTCCTCTTTGATCTTTACCTGATAGGACTGTGATATGATTTATGAGTTTTAGTTGATATGAGACAGAGGTAGCGATTCAGACTTGATTAGATTGATTCCTTGTGAAATATATATCTTTCGAATCCTTTGCGTATTCGACCAAGTCAAAGTTTGTAACTTTTCTCATTTTTTGTTGATCATCAGATGGGGAGGGGAGGGAAGACTGGCACGAAGAAAGGTCGTAAACAACATGTGGAAAAGAAAAGTATAGATTCAGAGGATTCAGATGAAGACTACGTGGCTGAAGTAGATGAAGTGGACGATCAATCTGATGAATTGGATTCCTTGGTTGGAGATGTTTCAGACGACAGTTTTTTAGTGGAAGATGAGGAGGAGGAAGAGGAGTGGGGATCGGGTGTAAAGTCGAGAATTCGAAAAGGGTCTGCTAGATCTGCCAATAACGGGGTAAAACGGTCAAAGAAAAGAAGAAAACTTACTGTTAATGATGAGGAAGACTCTGACAGTGATGATGATGATGATGATGAAGAGTTTGCGCCGGAGGAGGAAGATGATGGGTGGAGAACGGTTGTAAAGCCAAGAATTCAAACAGGGTCTGCAAGATCTGCCAGTAATGGGGTAAAACGGTCAAAGAAAAGAAGAAAAGTTACGGTCGATGACGAGGAGGACTCTGATGATGACGAGGATGATGAAGAGTTCACGCCAGACGAGATCGACTCTTTAGGTGAAGAAGACGAGTTCCCTGTTTCAAGCACAAAAGCTAAGAAAAGAGGAAAGACTTCAGTGACGAGGAAAAGTTGTACGAAAAGCAGGAAAGGAAAAAGAGGCAGAAAAAGAAGCGCAAAAGCTGTGAGGAATCCTACAAAAAGGGGAACTAAGAAGTCCAAGAGCTCAAAACAGAAGGAAAAATCTGATGACGATGAAGATTTCATGGAGAAGGGTCTAGTTATCAGAGGCAGGATTAAGAAGAAACCTGGTCGTAGAAAGAGAATAGTAGCAGATGGATCTGATTCGGATTTTTGTTCTGACTCATCTAATTACGAGTTCACAGTATCTGAGGAAGAACGGGAACAAGTAAGAGAAGCTAATGAGCTTTGCGGGAGGTTGGCAACAAACTTGAGAAGTTCGAGGAGAATTCAGGAAGATGAAGCTCCTTGTGAGCCAAGAAAACCTTCTGTCAAGAAGGGTAAACAGAAGGAAGAGGAGACAAAGAATGACATGGGAAAGCCTGTATGTGGTATCTGTTTAACCGAAGAGGGAAGGAATTCTATCCGTGGAACCTTGAGCTGTTGCAGCCACTATTTCTGTTATGCTTGCATTATGGAGTGGTCGAAGGTGGAATCTCGCTGCCCGTTGTGTAAGCAGAGGTTTGTCACTATCAGTAAATCTAGCAAAGGTACGAAGTGGATTGATGCTAGAAATCCAGTTGTTCATGTTCCTGAGCGTGACCAGGTACTGTTTTGTGGCTTTGTCCAAGTCTCGCTCTTTTTCTTTCTTCTAGTATTGGTCTCAATAACTTCTCTTTCTCTTTCTGAATTTTCCCTGTGTATTTTTGTGGGAGACAGGTCTATCAGCCTTCTGAGGAGGAACTGAGGGATTTTCTCAATCCTTATGAAAATGTTATTTGTACAGAGTGCCATCTAGGTGGGGATGATGCCCTGATGTTACTTTGCGATCTCTGTGATTCACCTGCCCACACATATTGCGTAGGTTTAGGACGAGAAGTCCCTGAAGGCAATTGGTATTGTGATGGTTGCAGACCAGCTGCTGTTGCATCAGCTCATTCTCAAACACAGGACCTCACTTTTGATCAGACGGATACAGCTGATGATTTTGATGGGCCTCCCACTTATGAGAATATGGCAGAGATTGATCTTAATGTGACGATCCCTGAAACACCGGTTAGCCAAACAAATGGGTTTATTGCATCTCCAAGATACTCTGGTGGGAGTTTTCCAGCTCCTTCTCCAGTTTCTGGTAGGGGGGTATCTACTGTATCTGGCAGACGAATGATACACCGTCAAATACAAAGCTATTTTTCTGGCAGATCCCTGCTACAGCGTGGTGATCATCCTTCTGCTAGACCAACGGTAAGGCGAGTTGATTCCGCATTTCAGCAAGGTTCTGTAGCGGATGTGGGGGCATCATATCATGCACAACATGTAGATAGATTTCCGGAAAATTCTTCTCCCTTTGTACAAAATGGGGATTTCTTTCCTGGAAGGGTGGGCCATATGATGGGAGGACAGCTAGGCCAGTCCTCAAGGCCCTCAACCTCCAGAGAGGGCCCAGATCATCATTTGTGGTGGAGTGAACTGGACAGGATTAATCCTGCAGCCAGTCAGACTCAGTTATTAAATTGTGAGTCACTCCATCCTTGTACCAGTAGATCAAGCACTAGGCCTGAGATCGGAGCTTGTCCCTCAAACTGGGATGGAAGTCATCCTGATACGGTGCGGAATCAAGTATATGAAAATGTCAGCAGTCAACTGAAGTGTTTGTCTCGAGATATGGACTTGAGTAAGTTCATTGTCTTCTCTCTTTTCTTGCCTCATCCATCAGCTGACAGCCTGACACTGTAAATGTTAAGCAATTGTAGCTCATGTGTCTTGGTTTCTGCTCTCATCTTCTTGGTTGGCGATTTTTTTTTCCTGTGGTTAGTCTGGGTGCTTGGCTAGTTGTGATCTGCTTCAAAAAAACAAAAAATGTTTGAGGGTGCATATCAGCATATTGTTTTTGTTTTGTTTTCATTTATTTTCTCTAATCGGTATGTTTTGTTGCAGGTGACGATGCGTATGCAGACATTTTTAAAAAATCTGTACAGACGATTATGGCTGCATATGGACTAGAGCCACGGTGGCCTCATATACATGAAGTAGGAATTCCTCATTGTTTGCATTTTGATAGGGTGACCAATGTGGAGATGAGTCCTATGAATAATTGTTGCTTAGCATGTTTTGAGGGTTTTGTAAAAGATGTTGTGAAGAGAATGATGGAAATTATAGTAGGAATACCACAGTGGCTTAATTTTAGATAATAAGCTGTAGCCATTAGCTTAGGATTGATTATTTTTTGGACACTTACTTTCTCTCCTTTCTCAATATGGTGTAACATTATGATCTTTTCTTTGATAGAAGGAAATTGTTGAGAAGTATTTGACACCAAGATCTCTTTTTGGCCCGCTGATGTGACCCCACATTATCGAGTCTTCACATAATGCAATCATTTTCCTCTCCAGTCTAGACCTGTACTAGTTCTGATCTCCGGATCTTTGTTAGCCGGGCCTGAACTAAAGAAGGTAACCTGAATTAAATACTCTAGATTCAATCAAGTGTCTAGTAAACTAAATACTGTATAGCTTAATAAAATGAAGTGTAACCATCAACAACACAACACGGGACGTCTGTTTTAGATTCACCGGCCACGGGGGTCAAGATAGTAACATTCAAGAGATTGCAGAGAATGATCTTAATGGCATGGCTTACTCTGTTACTCATTACAGTTCAATAAAATAATGAGCTTTATATTGACATTAACATCGAAAAATCATGACATTTTTATTCATGAAGTATGCTCGAATTTGAAGCGAAAGAAATGCATTTGTTGTGTTTCTTCGTTGTGTGATGGGTTTGTGCACAAACGTGCACGTGTGCGTAGTTCTGATATGATTCGTTTTAACCGCTTTCGATTCTATTGGTTTCATTTCAAGCTCATGTTGTTCTGACTTCTAAGAATAGAAACCCAACAGCTTGCCCAACAATCACGTCTGTACTTTATAGTATTGTCTTGTAGAGTGAGGCACAAATGCCGTTCTGGTGGAGTTCTATAGAAGCTATGCACGTTTGTTCATTCTCAAGTCTCAACTATAATTATAACACAGATTACATTGTTTGAACATACAGCATTACAGCTAGATAGATTGCACAGACATAATAACTTACAATTAATTATTCCTACACGTTATTCTACAAGGCTGTTTGATATATTTGCATACTCACTACAAACAAACAGGTGCCCCCCCAGCAACTCCCTGCTCAATTCGCAAGCCACACCGCCACCACACTAGTTTCATAAGTTGTCATCAAATATAGAGGACAACAGCAGCCCGTGAACGAATTCAGATCTCTTTGCCCTCTCCTCTTGATCCTTGACCGACAATGGTGGTGATTTCACATTCCTGTCACATGCAATGCAATGTGAGATTTATGCAAATTATTTACCCAGAAACGCTGCATTGCCAAAGTTTCACAGACAAATCACATCACAAAACAAGGAAAGATAAAGCAAGTCAGGTTTCAGGAAAAACAAACAGCAAAAAAAAAAAGGAACTGGCCATGGAACAAGTTAAAGCTCATGTTCTGTTTGAACTGTTTAAAACACCTGCCGGTCTGTCACGAATACTTTAAAGCTGATTAGAGGAACAATTGCCCATCACGAGGAACGTTACAAAGTCAGTTCAACCTTTAAGAATCACAGAAAACAAAACGCATTTTCGTGAGGTCAGACTAATAATAACCATGGTTTGATCACTGAGAGAAACCTTGGGATCACGGGAGCCAAACCCAGTACTAATATCGGAGATATACCATTTACTACAATTTACTGGATGTGAGTTAGTATGTTGCAGTTAAAAAATGTTAGACTGACCTGCCCATCATAAATGTGCCAGACAATGCTAAGACATACTACGTCATTGTGGGCTTGTGGCACAATCTAACTCTGGGGATTGGGTAAAATAAAATTGTTTCTAGGATTATAGGAGGGAAAAACGCTTGTATGGCAAAATACAAACAGTTGGAGGTGCAAGTATGCAAGTCAAGGGCACCTATCACTTTCCCGAAAGATCAAAGATGGATTATTTCATCATCAAATCAAGATGTACAACCATTTTTCCTGATTATACTTTTCTGATTTTCCAACATCTCAGAATACTACTTGAAAGTGCCCAATGCAGCAGCGAGTACACACAGTTATATTACACCAGCACTTATATGATGTGCATAAGCAACTCTACTTTTCTTTTCTTTTTTTGGTCAGCAGCAACTATACTTTATTCTTAGTTTCTTTTCCTTCTCTTTTAGTTTTCCAAGGACCTTAGCATTTTAGCATAACAGATTAACTGAGTATGTAGCTATATTATGGCACTGTCCGTCTGAGGCTATCACCTTTCCTACCCAAATATAGCTCGGATGAGTATGTGAGCCATAGACATACCCACTTTCCACAGTTTTCCGCAAAGTATTTTCAAAACCACTTCTTGGTATTCATCTTTGTCTTTAGTTTTATTAACACAACTCAACTGACATCACATAAAAAATAATAATAATGACATTAAACACAAGCTAGAATTTCCTAGTATTAAAACTTACGCTCTTTAGCCGGGAAGCATCCCGACACTAAACTGTCAATCAACATACACATCAAACAGATGCGATCACATTTGCTAATACATCGTATGCTTCTACAGAACCAAGAACAAAAAGAGTGACATAGGAACCGGTGTAATCCAATGAGCTACTGCTTCCAAAGCTGTTGAGGTGTACATCCAGAGAGATATGGTGCAAGTGATCAAAGCTTTCGTGAGACTTCATTCGGCTTTGAACTTTGTGACCTTGTAAAGTCCCATCACAGATGATATTAAAACCTATACTAACATATCTAGTCCTGCAATCCACTCTCACTCCTCCCAAAGACAACAGTTCCTACAGCTCAACAATGGCCTCTCTGGCAAGTGCTACTTGCCCCTCCTATCCCGAAAGAAAACCCACTCCTCATCTTCAAGCGCTAACAGTCCCCTACACTGGCAGCAAAATGAGAAATTCCAGCAAGTTTGGAGAGCCAAAAGACTATGTTTTGATTGAAAACTATTTGCAAATATTCATGAGCAAATATGTATAGTATCCCAAGAAAAGAAAAAATCAAAATTAAGAAGGTGAAGATCATCCAAATAAATGGAAAGAGTATAGAATTCGCAAAACGTTTTACTGTTTTAGAGGAAAATTGTGGGTTATTGGTCTTCCCAATGAGTAGCAAGATTCATATTCATTCATGCTTAAGAATAGGACCCTTAAAAACTAATTAAAAACCACAAAAACTTGTGTGCAACCATTTTTTTTTGTTTAGATAACATGGGTATCTAGGCTTTGCCAATGCAACCGGTTTTTATGGGGTCACTAATGATTAAAAAAGGGTCACTAATCATAGTTAGCAACCATTTTTTTGGTCATTAGTGATATGGACCCGTCTCATATATGAAACGAGTGCACAAAAATTTCCCTAACAAAAAACACCACCCCGGCTTATATGTTGATCTTTTTGGACAAAGAACAGCATTACATATAATGGGTGATCAGTGGAAAGGAGATAAGGATTTAGAGAGGTGTGGTTTGACTTTAGTGGGGTGGGACCGTGAGACTGATTGGTGGTGGAGGTAATTCAGTACTAAAGGTGAGAGACGAACTCAGAGGGGCAGGGGGCTGACCTGTGGAGGCAGATAAGAAGGGGTGAGGGGGATTATAATTCAAAAGATATTACTTGAAGGTACATTATGCTTCATTTTCAACTACAATCTATACAAAAAAAAAAAACACAAATTAGATTTTCAATTTTTTAAAAGGTAATTCCTCATAAAAAATGCATATCCTTTTTAAGGTATCAGGTTAAAAGCTAGTTGACAAGGACTCCCCCATTTCATTCTTTTTCACAAAAAGACGAAAGAAATAGAAAAGGTAAGAGAAAATCCACAATGCCGCTAGTACAGAGACCAATGCACATAAGAATGAGAGAGAGAGGGAGCACTTAGAGAAAAGATGAGGGAGTGAAGAAGATTGACAGATTGAGGGATGCAGAGAGAATTGAAGTTGGAATTATCTCTTACAGGAAGCTTGTTCTTATTGAACCATGTAACAACCCACAAAGTTCAGCAATCACAGAGTGTTTGGAAAATCGCACAAATTTGAATGGTCCAGGGTCAAAGCCGCTTGGACAAAACTGACCAGTATTGATTAGCTTTGACTTCTGCTGGTTTTTTTTAAATAAAAACTTCCATATTTCACTGGTTGGCCGAAACTGGTTGAAACATCAGACTAGCAAGGAGACTGGTCAAATGTCGTTTTGACTACATTGATCACAAATTCTTTTAAGAGCTAAAGGACACCGCTAGCTACATATAAATACTCATCCCATAGGTGGTAGGCCATAACCCACTAGAATGCCTAATATCCACTGCACAGAGCATGGCTCCTGAAGGGAGTAGCAATGAGATTGGTAGCCTACAGTCCAAATGCTTAAACATAGATCTGGCTTAGAACTCCCATAATGAGCCGGGTATCACAATGGCCACATATAGCAATTTGCAGATATAAACAACTACACAAGTAAAATAGTTTGAAAGATATCTTTAGCCCCCTGAAAATAGGCACTTTAAATCTCAAATGTGCCAGATTAAGGCTGGGGTAAGTCATGTGTCTGTTTCTTTCATACCCACGTACTTGGCGGTCAACAACCCCGTCATCAAGCCCATACCTCTACAAACAACTTGCGGTTGTATGGATAGTTGGATACTATTGGTGACCTCTCCAAACAACTTGCGGTTGTATGGAAGTTGACCCCTTGACGCACAGAAACGTATTTGTAGGGGTAAAGCGACTAATAACTCAAACACTTTTTAATTGACAATTTTTAAACAAATTCAGAGAAAGGAACCTTAGTACTTTTCAGTAAAATAACATATGTAAGGTATGCACGTAATGCCAGTCATTACTAAACTCACAACTTGTTGCAGTTACCTATCCCATGGTATCACCTCTTTGTCAGTTCTAACAGGAAGCTGGGAAGTTTTTGCTATAAATAAAAAATCTCAGAAAGCTTATTAGTAAGTAGCAGCTAACACTACACCACAGACAGATTCCTGCACACAAACCTGGACTCTCAATAATTGTTCACCAGCATAAAAGTTCAGAAAGCAGGTATACTGTCACACACTCGCTGACAAACTCTTTCAGAGTTGTAAAAAACACCCACTTTTCTAGTCTAATTGAAAGGCTCTCACAGAAAAACCTGGCTCAAGTGTCCAATATTCCTAAATAACACCGATATAAGTAGCAACACTAACCAACCCAAAAACTCAATCAGAAAGCAATGTGTTAGGGAGAAATCACAATATGAGTAGGCGCCTAGGAGGTCAAGGCCAATGCTTTAGTTTTCAAGGTTCCAAGAATCACATTCATAGAAAGTGCATTAAGGAATGATATAGGCCCTTCTATCTTATTCATAAGCAGTGAACCACTGGCACAGCATTTTAGTAGATCCATGGGGAGAGTGCTAAACAACTACCTTAAGCCAACTTTTTCATGGTTTAATCGTGCTTTAATCTTGTATAAGAAACTGGCAAGATACGCATGCTTACCTTTCTAATACATTTTGCACTTTGCCTTTCTTTGCTGAGCTTGTATCAGCTGATGACTGAGACTGGGAATTTAAAAAATCATCAGCCATAGGCAAGATGAAAGATGACAACAAGGGATCAGGTGCAGCATTTGATGACGATAATATACAGGAGGAACCACCAAAGAGAGCCTGCAAGTTGCCATCCCGCAGCTCTTTTCTCAATAATGAAAGAGTGGAGTTGGATCCTCCTTTTCGTAACTTTCTCTTGCGCTGGACGTAACCGACAGTCAAGGAATTTCAAAGATGCTGACAACAACTGAATTACCATGAAGAGATCTATGCTTCAACGAACAAGAAAGAAATAGAAAATTCCTAATCTAATGTACCATGGCACCATATTAGTAAAATGATTAACAAGAATAAGACATTGGAACCTACCACCAGAATCATTATTAAAGTTTTGGTGTAGAAACATGCATTAATTTTTCATTAAACATTCAAATGAGTATCTTTTATTGGAAACCTCCACATACTGCCTAATAATACAATAGTCAAATGAACATACAAATTCTCTTGTAACAAACCCATGAACAATTAAATAATAGTATAATACTGTAACGGTCTAGCAGATCAAAGACAAATAACATCAACTAAGTCACACAAAGAATGAAGTTGAGGAAAATGCCAAAAGGATATCTTAAAAATGTTCCCGTGTTGCAATGTGATGTGTGCCACCATATCCACCCCCACCCTCACAGCACAAACTGGGCATACCTGCAGATTAACGAGGATAAACACAACAACAGTTAGCAGCAATCCAATATAACAAGAAACTAAGCCGCAAAAGACATCAAAAGATTCCAACATAAAGTAACTGATTTGTGAAAATTATCTTCAGTTTACAATTTTCAGAACTTATAAATCCATCATCCAATTCAGTACCTCATTTTTAACCTCAATCATATACATGACAACACTTTTCACATTTGCCTATAGTCCCCAGTTTCAAAGCATACAAACTCCTCACACAATGTGGTATCCTCATCCGTCGTCATCACACTTCCACTAGTCCCGTACACTAAACTTCCAATTCATACATTTATCTTTCCAGCAGTATCTAAGCTAAAAGCTACCATTTCAAACCTGACCTCTGAAAGTCAATGTAAGTAACCAAACATCAACGAACATAACAAACCACAGAAGTATTATCAAAATAAAAATAAAGCACTTAATACCACATTTGAAGTACATCACTTTCCTTGATAACAAACGATGAAAACTTTAACCGTAATGCTACTCAAAACAAAATTAGGCTCCACAATTTCCTCATTTGCACTATTCACAATAACAAATGATCAAGCATAAAAATAAATTTTAAATTAGATCAAAGAAATTTTGACAATATAAGGCTGGATTGGATGTTAGTTGGTCTTGAGTAAATTAAATGCGATAAAAGAAAAGACGAAAACAAGGATATGATGGTCTGGAAGTTAGAGTATGGGAATGGAGTATAATGTCATTGTGAAGCATTGTTTTATTTTCTGGCTAGCTGTTAAACACAGGCTATTTGCAAAGATAGAGTCCAAACGTTTAGCATCAGAAATTCAAATTAAACTTGTGTATGCTGCGATAGAAGAGGAAACAATAGAGCATATTTTCATCACAAGTCGGTAAATCTAGCAAGAGCGTGGATTTTGTTGGACGTTGTACAATGGGTACTTCACAACAGAAGTTCAAATAGAAGAAGAACTATGTAGGAAAGTTATCAAATATCATCATATGTGGACAGAGAATTGCAAACAGAGTGAAGAGCACCAGACAAACATGGGAGCATCGAAATGAGGATTTGATGCATGATACTGACAGTCATAGACTCAAGCAAGAGACAGATAGAATGTTCGAAAACTCTTTTAGCAGGATAATGTAAATTCTATAGCTAATTTGTTTAATAGTTAACTAAAGTTTGTTTAAGGGGAGCCCTTCCTAGAAGGTCGCTCTCATAACTAGTTCTTCTTTTTTTCCTTTTCCATTTTGTCAAGCAGAATTTGGCACTAGAATTTGCCCTTGACCAAAAACAAATCAAAATGAGGACCAAAGTCTTTATCTTTTTAACATTCTTTTCACATCGGAAACAACCTCCGAGGGGAAAGGTTGCGTACATCCTGAGTTCCTAGCCCCCAAGCACCTCCATCAAATGGGGATTATACTCGATTGACCTTATTATTGATGCATTCTTTTCACAACTTACACTAACTGACTAACATCAAGTGATCAAACATATGCCATCATGATATCACCAAGCAAGCATAACATGCATGCTTTCACTTCCCTAACTTCCACAGGAAATACTTACAAAGAATAAGACTTTATGCCAAAACAAATATACTGAACAAGAATGAATTGTATTAAAAATATAACAATACAATTAACTGAAATGAACCTTTTTTTTTTTGAGGGAAAGCTTATGGTGTGTTTTGTTTGTCTCTAGGAGACCTAAAAAATATTGAAAATGACTGAAAATAATGAGCTCAACGGAAATAACTGAACTGCAAAAACATGATGGTTTAATCAGAAGTGCATAAACATGATGGTTTAATCTTCTAACTAGAAAAAAAACTGAAATGATCATACAACAACTGAAGTAAACTGGAAAAAATTGAACTATTACAATAACGACGAACAAAACACAGCATTACAGTCTTAACTAGAAAAACTGAAATGAAATGAACTTAGGCTGTGTTTTGTTAAAAGGTAGTGCTACATTTCAGTTTTTTTCAGTTCAATTCAGTATTTTTCAGTTTTTATCAATTATAGTAATAATCTCAATTATAGTAATTACCTTAACTGCATACAGTTATTTCAGTGCAGTTTCAGGTCCGTCCTTTCAGACGAATAAAACACACCCTCATTTGGAACACACTCTGAATTTAAATTTTAAAAAATAACTAAACTACACTGTAACATTTTGAACATAATAAGGTATCATATTGGTCTTGAATTTGATCCCCTAAAAAAATGCAAAACAAGTTTTAAATATGTCATCAAGCGCCTGTAAGAGTGTAAGTCCTCCATTAATACACAAAAAATTGTGAACCCGTTTCATATATTAGACGGCGTCTTTAATGGCCATCCAAGGTCACTAATGACTATCCGAGGGGCGAGGGTTTATTAATCAACTTTATCAATCATTAATACCCAGTCTCATTATGAAACGGGTTCACACAAATTTTTCTGTTATTAAGTGTACGTACATTTACATTAACATAACATATTAGCTAGAGTTATACATACATTTACATTAACATAACATATTATCTAGAGTTATTGGGAAAATTTATATTCTACACAAGGGCGCCTAGCATCCTCCATTTCTACACATGCCCTTTCGATTCAAGTAACTAACTATAGGGCTTTTATTGTTTTTTTTTTGTTTGAGGATTAAGCTTAATATGAAAGATAATGTATGTGTAAAAAGAATTTCCCTGGACATGAAACAAACTAAATTTTGATTAGAAAATGGAATCATTACTTAAATATTAAAAGAGATAACATAAATATACATTTAAGAAAATGAATTTTGATTAAAATACTTATTTACCAAAATTAATTATAATTTAAATATATTAAATCATATGAGTATAAAATTATATGCGAGAATCTATGCTAAAAGCTACAATTTCACACCTGACCTCCAAAAGTCAATGCAAGTCTAACAAGCTCTAAATATCTCTTCATAGCTTCCCAAAATAACCCTAGAAACTCACTAAACATATGAAAACACCAAAAATACA
>ONZK01001206.1:7974-18594 GCA_900322385.1 Pharnaceum exiguum | reverse complement strand
TTTTTCGTCATTCTATTTGCTATAATCCACTCTGAAAATCTTTGAGAAATTACTTTTGTTAATTTTGGGCATGTCGGGCACATATATGAATAGGGTGTAAAGAAATGGACGTTGATAAGAGGGAGTCAGGGGAGGCAGTAGGTAGAAGGGTCGAACCTAGTGAAGTTTTTGTTCCTAAAAAAAGGAAAGATTGTTTAGTTCAGTTGAAGGTTTTTTGTCTTTCATGGGATTATACCCACTCTAATCACACAAGAATACTTACGTCTCTCCTACTATATACCTTCAAGTTTGGATACACACTACAGTTTGGAGAGCACTACGAGTAATTAAAAAAAAAATACGTTGGACATGTGGTGGAATTCATTTTTTTTTTCTTGTGGACTTATGTGTGGAAGCTGGCAATTTAACTGACTTAAGCAAAAAAAAAAATATGTTATATGGTTGTTTCTTTTACATTACTCATATTAGTTGGCTAGTTGCTCTCGCCATACTATCCTTACTCTTAGAGTTAATATGATAAACTTGCAAGTAGAATGTGATTGTGCAAACTATGAAGGTAAAGAAGGTTGGTACTTTATAACTAGGAGTAAAAGTTTTGTATCATGAAGTAAGACGAATGGCTTCACATGAACATCAAATCCAAATGGATTTATACCTTCCCCGTGACATTAGCACTTGCGTAATACTAGAATCTGCAGCAATGGAGATATCATTACAAGCTCAAGGTTGTAGTTGTGTTGTTGCACTTCAGTTAAAATATCTATGAATATAGTGGAATGGAAAAGTAAAGAAAACACTCTCAAATCCCGTGCATCGCACGGGTCTATAACTAGTTGAATACTTTAAAAATAACACTACGTACTTTTACTAAAATAGTTTTGTAAAAGTGACCACTTAAATGAGATCCTAACATTAAAACCAATGCCAGTAGTGAGTGAGTTTGGGTCACATGAACACTCAATACTCCTTGTATTTCTATTTGTTCTTCTCCTTTGAAATGGGCACAAAAATTAAGAAAACTGAAAAAATGACAATTTTACCCCTATTTTTCCTTCACAGACCCACTCATGTCGTTCCCATTACTTCCCCTTACCTTTTTCCTTTCTTCACAGTTCGGCAGAGTACCCAGTGAAACTCCACTCTCTCTCCTACCTCCCCTTCTCCACTTCCCGAGTTCCCGTCATTATCCCTCAAACTAACAATTTTCACTACCACTGTTTCTCCTCCCTCAACCCTGACTAATTTCACTCTCCCCTACTGTCTCCTTCCCTACGCAACTCTAATGCTTTCTCTCTCCTTCTGCAAATAAACAAAATACCCATTTTATTTTCTCCATTTTTTCACTCTTTTATTGGGTACTTGAAGATATGTTTAAAGGATTCATTCAAAAAAAGAAGAATAAGATATGTTTAAAGGATGAAACAAATTAATGGGTACTAATTTGATGCTTACTCTCTCCTAATCTTAGATTGTTACAAGGATGAAATAAATTAGTGGGTACTTGAAGACTTCATGTATATTTGAATGATTCTGTAATAGGAAGGAATGATTTGCTGGGAGTATGATGGATTGTGGGAGATTGAACTTTAACTTATCCCACTGTGCGAGCCATTGAGAAAAGTCCGCTCCAATGACGCCATTATTTTTTTGCTCAATTTGCATTTTTCATAACATTTTGGTCCTCCATCATCACCAATTCTTGAATAATATATTCTGAAAAACTAGTTTGTGTCATGGCTATGGATGTAGTAAGTTAGAAAAAGCTTGCATATGGATACAGTTTAGGGGTGGTGGTTAGTCTAATCAAAACAGGGGCATAATAGTCTTTTTGGCAGAAAAAGAGGCTAATAAAGGAAAAGGAAAGAACAACTAGACATTCCCATAAAATGGAATAGGGGAAGAAGAAATAGAAACAGATGGAGTAGCTTTTAACTTCGCACTTAATTTTGTTCCCTCTTTTCTATTTATTCCATACAACATATTTCTTCCCTTCATCTACATTGAACTCCAAGAGATTACGGAATAAAATGGATGAGACCCTAAGACGAATATTGCAGTTAGGCTGTACCATATGTAAAAAGAAAGAATGTTACAATAACAAGACTTGTCTTTTAAGAGACAAAAGTGGGTCAAGTAATCAAACTACCCTTTTGGGGGCTTTTTTTTAATGGTACATGTTTACGGAGTAATTGTTTTAGTCTTATAGTAATTGTTATTTTTTTTTCTTATTTATTTTTTAAGAGTGAAACACTTGATAATACATCTCGTGATGATGGCCCATCTCGAGGTCAAAGCCTAAGTCATGCCCAATGTGGAAGTCGAAACCGAGGTGAAGGTGGAGGTTGTTTTGGCCAAATCTGACCGACCTGACACTTAGGGATATTTGTGGGTTAACTATCTTAATCCACGTAGAATGTCCTACCGGAAACAGTTAAGAATGCAATCTAGGCTAAGTGCTGAATGTAAAGAACATAATAAAGCATAAAGACAACAAGACGATGGTTTAGCCCGAAAAATACCAAACTTGAAACCTATTGACCGACCTATTTTATAGATCTACATACTACACAAAACAACACTCATACATCACAAAGTGTTAGGTTTCCCATATGTGTGCTGAAGTGTGGATTGTCCCACATCGGTGAAAGAGGGGGAGGAAAACTAGTATATAGGTATGGTAGGCTACTCCTCCTATTGCCAATTAGTTTTAGGATGGAATCTCATCAGACTTGTGTGCTAGCCATCTCTCCTTAGAAGCGGGTTTAGCCTTTAGGCCCAACAAGTGGTATCAGAGCCGATGATTCGACCTCGAGGTAGGCATGACGTTGTCAAATTAGCCCCTTCGTAAGGTGGCCCATGAACGCTCAAAAAAGGAGCAGAGGGCTGAAGGGGAGTGTTATGGTGCAATAGTTGAGGGGAGCTATGGTCAGTTGGTCACACATGTGAGAGGGGGAGATTGTTAGGTTTCCCATGTGTGTGGTGAATGGTGCATTGTCCCACATCGGTGAAAGAGGGGGAGGACAACTAATACATAGGTTTGGTGGGCTCTCCTCCTATTGCCAATTGGTTTAGGATGAAACCTCATCAGAAGTGGGTCTACCCTTCAGGCCCAACACAAAAGCAACCATCATCCTCTACAACTTGGAAAGAAGACAAGAAGTTGAAATTAATGAGTCATTTCTCAAGTTTTTAAGTGCGTTCAAAACCATCTTAGAGTTTTGGATAGATTTCCGATATGCTATAATTATAATATGAAGGCCCTAACACTCTCTTCCTCCCTCCAATCCTTCTTTTAATTTATGGAGATGATGGGGAAGTTGGGAGGGAGAACATCGAAGAAGAGAATATGAAATAAAGTAGGCAATTGAAAAAAAATGGTAAAGGAGGGAAAAATGTTGTGCAAAGACCAAATATTTGTTGTACAAAACAGCTCTCGAAATGATTTATATTCTTCCAATCTCAAGATTACCAAATCTAATTTGAAGTTCCAGTTTGCCAAAAAAATAAAAAATCTACAAAATGACTTCCTTATTTGGTAGATTTTTTTAAATACAAAATGACGATTTTACCCCTACTAGTTAATCCTAATTATTATCCTTCTACCTACCCTTTTCCACCATTTCCCACAGAACCCACCCACACAAAAAGGCATAATAGTAAATTACAATCAAATGGCCATTGCATAAAAAAATGTGCCATTCTAAAATAATAAGGATAATTTGAGACGGAGGTTGTAGTGTATTTAGAGTGCAAAGATTTGCAATTGGAATGACGACACCGCTCACTTTCACCATATTGTCGGTGAGGTAACACTGTAATTCTGTAACAATCTTCACAATCACCAATTCACCGCCCCTCATACGTCATTAGCATACGCCCGCATGCACATAAAATCACCTCACATCTCCACCGTTAAACCCCCCTCTCTATCCACGTGTAACCATCTCCTACCCCATCACACAGTAATTAATCTTTTTCCCCTTCTCTTCTCCTAAATAAAGACAGTAATTTATCTAATTTATTCATCATCATTAGTTCATTACCTTACCCTTTGACCCACACCCATCTTTACCTTAACCAGCTGCATTGCACTCACGAGACTTTCCAGTACTCGTATAACTCAACCTCACTCACTTGACTTCACTGTGTGAGAGCCAGCGGAGAGAGAAAGGACTGCATATCTTTGTTTCTTCTTGCGATGCTAAAGGTATCTAAACTAAACTAACCCTTTTTAGATCTTGCATACCGTTAAACCTCATTATTCACTTGCTAACTAAATTCCCATTTGGGGAACACATTTATATATTTACTTCTTATATCACATTTCTCATTTCCTGGCTTGTATATTTATATTTCATCGACATTACCAAAGTTTGGTTCTTTTTTTACACTGTGACATAACTTTTGGTTCATTGTTCTTCCAAAGATGTTATCTTTTTAGCTTTATTATCTGTATTTGTCATTTACAGATCTAAATATTTCTGGGTTTTCTTTTCTTGGGTATGTAAAGTAATGTTCTTGATGTTATAGTATGTTAAGCCTGCCCATTGATGAAAAAGATTAAATCTTTCTTGTTTATGTCATATTTTGCTTGTGTGGTGTTTGGCTGTGTTTAATCTTTGCGAGTTTGTTGAAGGGTTTAAGAGTTAGATAACCCCTAAAGTTAATGATTGATAAGATGCCCATTTGTGACTTGTGAGTAAGTGGTTATTAGTGACTTATAAGTTGGATGTTTGCTGCTTTCTTGACAGTGAAAAAGAGGGTATTTTGGAGGAGGGTTTGATTGGAAAAGATGATAGGAGGAGGTGACCGGAGGGCCGGGAGTTTCAGGCCCGAAAACCTAGGACAACAAGCTCTAGCTTTGATAGGAAATGTGTGTTTTTCCATATTTGTTGTTGGAGTTTTGATCTTCACCATTATTGCTGCTACTTATGAGCCTGAGGACCCGCTTTTCCACCCCTCGGATAAGATTACCACGTTCCTTACGTCCACCTCGGCTGCTACGTTTGAGTCTGATAACACTGTGGTGAGAACCGGGGAGGATTTCATGGCTGCTAATCAGACTGCATTCAATACTTTTATTAACATCACTGATGTGGCTGATAGTACTGAGTCGATGGGTAGTGCGGTTAATGAGTGTGAGGGTGATGTGGGTAAACCGATAGATTGTAGGGACCCTGAGGTTTTCCATACGATGATGAGGGCTGCCATTGAGAAGTTTCAGGACATTCACTTTTATCGGTTTGGGAAGCCTGTTCGAGGTTCAGATGATAATACCTGTGACATGGCATGGAGGTTTAGGCCCAAAGAAGGGAAGACTGCATCTTTGTATAAGGACTATCGGAGATTTGTGGTTTCCAAGTCTGCTAATTGCTCCTTGAGTGTCAGTGATATTGGTGAATACCACAGTGGAGGTAATGCAAGGAAGAGGAAGCCGAAGAAGGAAGCGGTATTTGAGAAGACCGTAGGGGGTGGTGAGATGTCATCTTTGCCTGTTGCTGGTGATAGTGTTAACGATAGCCTTCCTGTTGTTCAGTCAGAAGCAGCGTTCAAGAATGGCAAGTATTTGTTCTATTCTGGAGGTGGAGATCGTTGCAAGAGCATGAATCATTATCTGTGGAGTTTCCTGTGTGCGCTTGGAGAAGCACAGTATTTGAATCGTACATTGATCATGGACTTGAGCATATGCTTGTCGTCTATGTACACCAAAACAGGGCTAAACGAGGAGGGGAAAGATTTCCGGTTTTACTTTGATTTTGAACACTTAAAGGAGGCAGCATCTGTCTTAGACCAGGTTCAGTTTTGGACTGACTGGAACAGGTGGCACAGGAAAGATGGGCTGGGCTTGCATTTGGTAGAAGATTTTAAGGTTACACCAATGAAGCTGAAGGAAGTGAAAGATACCGTAATTGTCAGGAAATTCGGGATTGTTGAGCCAGATAATTATTGGTACAGGGTGTGCGAAGGAGAAGCAGAATCTTTAATTCAAAGACCATGGCACATGTTGTGGAAATCTAGAAGATTGATGGACATTGTTTCTGCCATTGCAGCAAGGCTGAACTGGGATTATGATGCTGTTCATGTTCTGAGGGGTGAGAAAGCAGCTAATAAAGAACTGTGGCCTAATCTTGACAGAGACACCTCGCCTAATGCTCTTGTTACAACACTGAAGGACAAAATTGAAGAAGGAAGACATGTTTACATTGCCACAAATGAACCAGACCCATCATTCTTTAATCCCTTGAAAGATAAGTATACAACACATTTTCTGGATGACTACAAGGATCTTTGGGAAGAGAACAGTTTGTGGTCCTCTGAGACCACCAAGCTCAACAACGGGGCTTCAGTCGAGTTTGATGGTTACATGAGAATATCTGTAGATACAGAGGTGTTCTTGAGGGGGAAGAAACAGCTTGAGACCTTCAATGACCTCACCAGAGATTGCAAAGATGGGGTCAACAGTTGCAGCACCTCTGCCTAGTGTAGTGATAGGTAAAATCAGATCCGACAATGCTAGATGAATATGGTTTGTATTTCAGCTGTCTGTTCGTCTCTTTCAGTAGATATTCAAGTTTTGGAGGTTACATCTTGCAGTTAGTAAAATATCATGTCTCTAAGAGGATAATTAAAAAGCAGAAGCAGTGGTTGATCTCTTGTTGTTTAGCTATTCTAGGTTTTAGTGCTGTTACTTCAATTGATTGGCAATTTCGTGCTCATAAATGTTTGCCAGAATTTCTGGTTTTTGTTGTTTGATGAAGAATCCTTGTTAGTTTTACCGTCTGACAATGCTAGATTTACTGTTCTGTATATGTTGGCTGCTTTTCTGTCTCAGTTAGTCAGTATGATAACCAAATAAACCAATGCATCTTGTCTTTGAGGGATATGAGAAAGAAAGAAAACTGCGAAAGAGAAGGTGGCCGAGAGGTACTATAGGTCCGATATTTTGAATATGCAGGCTTGTTTCTTCAACTTCGTTAGGTTACAAATTTGTGCTCATGAAGCACGCCTACATTTCTGGATTTGCCCTTTTGGTTGAAATCTCTTTGTTACTTTGATTGTCTTCTATGAGAATACGTTCATGAAAGGTAAGTGAGGTTTAGTGTGTACTCTGCACCTTGCCTGGCTTTCGTTCTGTTCATGAAAGGCAAGTGATGTTTACTGTGTCTTCTGCACCTTGCCTTGCTTGACCTCGTTCTGTCCAACATACGCCACTCTCCCTTTCATGGTGAAAACCAAGAAAGAACAAATAGAAACAGCTAAGCGAAAAGATGTGCAGAGTGTGAAATGCTGGTAAGAGAGTTCTTAGTCTTGAAGGTGGCAGCAGATTGAACTTTCTGTGGTAGTTTTATCATTTATGCAGTCACCTTGCAGAGTATGTTAGCCATCCGTAACACTTTGCGCCTGTTTAGAATTTTGTAAGTTGTTCAACTGTTTTTGGAGATTGTTTCTGCAGGCCACTGGCCACCCGAACGCAGTTCGGCATTTCTTTTGGTATGGGTTTGCTTAGGTGTTGTGTATTGGCAGCTGCTGTATCCACTTAAGCAATTGGTTACAGAAAATCAGAAATCGCCTTATCCTGGCTCCTGCATTGGCTGTGATTTTTTACTTGATGGCCATTAGCTAAATGACTCCTTAGTTTTGCCAACCACGGGCCATCAAACTTCCTGCCCTTCCGAGCATCAATTTGCGGCAACGTACTAACGTTTGACACATTACATTGAGTTGAGCAGAATTTAAACGCTCACTCCCCCATCTCCTCATGACCTGGGTCAATGCGTTCAAATCACACAATGCTGTCATGTTTTTTTCTTAATTGTGTCTTCTCAAAAAAAAAAAAAAGCAATTGGAGAAGTGGATTGCAAAAGCGTATGTGACCAAACCACCTATGATGTCATGCCAAATGAACGGATACTTAACTACCTTGTCAAAACTCAAAAGGCACCAACCGACCAACGTTCTGATCTCTGAACTACACATTCATTCAGTCATTCTTGTCTCTCTTGTTCTCTCTGCCTCTCCCCCCAACCCGCATAAACATTGACCATGGCTCTATTGACGCGATAATCATCACAATTCACATCATCAATAGTCACTCTGTGATCTTTCCTCATAATCCCACATTTGATCACATTGTCACCAACTTTCCGATTCACATACTTCACTATATAAGAAATCAATCAAGCCCCACATTAATTTGGCATCACATTTCACACTAAAACTCCATCAGTTGTAATTACATTCTACAGATCCAAAACTCTTCCAATGTAAACACCCACTCATACATTACACATTCAGATATTAACATTATCATATTATAATAATTAAATGGCAACGAGAAGCAGGACGCTGTTGTACAGAAAATACAGAGACGCATTCAAGAGCGTACGATCATCTCCCGGTGATGAAAGCACGACGTCTTCGTCGGTAAATGGCATTGATTTGCCTTCTGCCACGTCACTCCTACATCCTACCAACAATCGCCGTTACGTACCTCTGAGCACCCACGATCATCCTTCTACCTCTACTACTTCCAGGTCTTATTCTTTTCATATATCCATTTTCATTCATTCGATTTTACGTAATTCTATCAAATGCTTTAGTCTTTAATTATTTAAGGACTTTCAGATTTATTATAAACCGAACATTCGTGATTCTAATTTTGATTAAATGTCGTTCTGGTCACGTCGTCTTTTTTAATAGTGTGTAACTGGTATAGTTTTGATTTTTATGTACGGGGTAATAAGGGATGTAAATGAACCTTGTCGACTCGGGTGAATCCTCGGGCTCAATTCGGTCAAAGCTTTGCTCAAACTTGAGCCGGCTAACGAGCTGAGGGTAGTGACGCAGTTCAACTCGTTTTGCCTCGTCTTATTATTTTCAATACGTATTTTTATGGGCTTTGTTAATATATGTAATTGGAGGTATAAGTCAAATTTTAAGTTAATGTTTAAGTATTAACAAATACAACTTTAGTAATGTAAAATTTTGGTACATTTTATAAATTGATATTAAAATGTTTTTAAATAGAGTGAGGTTGTCCAAACGAGTCTGGCTCGAGCTCAAAACGAGCCGAGTCCAAACCTCACACCTTGAGGCTCGACGAGCTTCGGGCCGAGCCTCACGGTTTGCGAGCCGAGCTCGAGACCTAGGCAGAACTCGACTCGTTTACAAGCCTATGCGCTAAGATAGTAAGCTAACACTCACGATGGTAAATACACTTGGGTGTACATGTAATTTGTGTGGCAGATAGGAATTTTTATGTATGGAGTATTAATAATTAAACAAAAATATGTGTGGATATGCATTTCTCCATTTATATTCCATTTGTCATTATACGAATGTTATTATGTGGAAAAATAGGGTTTTGGTAATTAATAATTGGAGAGAATGCTAATACATGGTATCAAGATATGCCACTTCGTATACCTGTTGGGACTTGGCCCTTGGGGATTTGTATGTAGTATCTACTATCTAGTATGTATTTGCATTGGTGCTGCACATGCATGTTCATGTAGCCGACAGAGTCTACTAATCTACTAAGTGTAGTACTAGTTTCGATGGGGAGAATGACTCGCTGTAGAAATCAAAATAAGAACTTGGACAACAGTGTAAACAATTCATGCATGAAATCTGTAAAAAATTGTTTTCAATTAATTCTAATAGTAGTGCAAGACCAACACATACCAAATTCACTTGAACAAATATGGAATTGAACTGTCGAATTGAACTAACTGGCCTGGAGATAAGCTAATATGTAGAAACATAAAAGTCTAAGAACATTAGAACAATGAAAAATAATACTATAATTACTACTTATTCGGATGGTAGGAACTCCAAAAGAAAGGAGTCATCTTAAGAGATGGGAGCAAACCATATGGTCTTCTCAACAGGGCAATAGTAAATACCCACAGCATCTCCAACTTTAAGTTGGTGAACATCAGGGTTTGAATCAAGTAGATTATACCAAGGACCAACTAATGTGTAGACTGTTCCTGCTTTGTAGAGTCCGAAGCCTTGTTTTTTATTGACTGTCACGGCCTTATATCCGCGCTTCTCAAGTATCTCTCGGTCAGAGGATGGAAGTGCATCTACAACATATTGACAAGCATCAGAATTTAACACTAGATTTGCAGTGGCATCCCCTTTTGTTAAGGATTGGAGACTTGTAGGTGTTAAGATTATTTCAATAGGAAAATCGTCATACGTAAACTGATCCTCCATTGTTGTGTGTGTTTTTTGTGGTTTTGAATGACTAATTTCTATGCGCCCTTATAATGATATTTATATGAATAGTGCATGTCAAAGTTTGAGATTTTTAAGAAGGTTGCACACAAAACAAAAAAAACTATTATGTACACTGGCTGAATATTCTCATTATACTGGCCATCAACAATGTAACCTTTTCACAAGATGCATAATTCCTTATATCAAAAAATAAAAGAAGCTTAATTCCAACAATTAAAGTAATGATATCTATTTGAATCCTTTTTGAGAATCTTTTTCTTATTTATTACTAAAAATTATCACTTTTACATACTTAACAAATTCTTTTTCCGTCTTTTCTCAAAAAAAAATCTTTTTCTGCCATTACGACTAGTTTAGGCATTATTTCAGATTTAA
>ONZK01001204.1:122992-135419 GCA_900322385.1 Pharnaceum exiguum | reverse complement strand
ATCCCATGGGATTTTGATTCCCATGTTATAATGGTCAACCAAACAAAGGCCAAAAAACACTTTCCTAGGAAAATAAGTTTCCCATGGGAAAATGGAGGTAACCAAACAACACCTAAGAGAGTTTTGTAACGACAAAATATGACTTCCATCGAAGATAAGCTCACATAATTTGTCGCTACAAAAGTACGTTTTCGTAACGACAATAAGTCTTTTTACGAGGATTTTAAATCTGCATGTTTTCATACTAAAGATGTAAAAAGTCAGAACAAAATAGTATTTAACCTTCATATTAGTTTCTGTAACTACAATATTTCATTATTGTCTCATCTATATACATATGGTTCTCTGCAGCATCATTTTCATAATTTTCTGAACATTATTGTCATAACTAAAACAGTGTAATGTAAGTACAAAGTACTCTGTAATTTGTACCGACAAAAGAAACAAATAGTTACGACAAAAAACTCATACATTTTGTACTGACAATTTCATTAATTAGTCAGTACAAAAGTATCGATTTTCTAAGTTAACTTACACCCCAAACACGAACTTGGTATTAAAAATAATAATTTTCAAAAAAAAATATATTTTTCGTTTTTTCTTTTGAATTTTTTTCGGAATAAAAAAAAGATAAATTAAATTCATAAATACAAGTCAATCAAGGGTCCTCCTTAAATGTAGGACAAATCTAAAGGTTGAGAATTATCCTTGTCAAAACCCTTATGGTCCTTATTTTTTGTGACAAGGACTATATATTTTTCAATTCTTCTTTGATTCTTTCTAATTTTAAGAGTATTTTTTAAGTTTTTTTTTTTGGTAATGAATCATTTTTGAGTAAAAATTAGTGCATATTATGATTGTAAAATAAAGGAAGAAATTAGTGCAGCATCCTCTTCAAAAATTAAAGTAATAATTACTCCTAGTCAAGTACGAGTAGTAGTAGATGTCTAGATGATACTCACAAAACAAAACAGTAACGGACTAACCGCTAACGGTATTACACTCTCCCCAATTCCCATGAGTTACAACTCTCAACTTTAAAACAGTGTAATACTGTAATCTGGCCCAAGCCAGGCGGTCAGTTGTTACAGAGATATGACAGGTAGGTCCAAGAACCAAAATTTTCAGGTCCCTCAAAACCAGCCACGTCATCTCCCGCCTTCACTCTTCACCCACACCAATTTTGGCGGGTGTCCCCGCCAAAATACTTCTGCAACTCACTAGAAAAGGTGGGAACTTTTATTTTCAAACATATAAAACAATAAAATAATCACATCCTGCAACCCAATTTCTAGGTCTTTGTGCCTCTCCACCGAGCTCCCCTATTTATGTCGGTCTATTCCTCTCTCTCACCTCTCTTTTTGTCTGTTCAGATATCAAAAAGCCTTGTAAATACTTAGCTCATTTTTTGTAAAGTTTAAGCCTTTTCATTTTTTTTGTTTGCTCACTCTCCTTTTCTGTCTGGAAACTTTTATCACTAAATTACCCACAAAATATTATTAAAAACTATATGTTATATTACACCCATTATATATTCAAGTGATCATCTATCTAAAGTAACAATATACAGTACTAACTAGCAATCACATAATATAAGCTTTAATTATGTATGAGGTGCAGAGATTTTGCTCAGATTGTAAGACCACAAGAACCCCTTTATGGAGAAGTGGTCCTGATGGTCCAAGGGTATGAAATTCTCTCATAATTTCATGTTTTCTTTCCAAAGATTTGATCTTTTTGTGTTTTTCTCATCTGGGTGTTTCTCCTTTTCAAAGAAAACATGTTTTTTTGCATAAAGTGTTGATCTTTTTGCAAAATTCTGACCTTTTTCTGATTTGGTTTTTCCTGCAGTCACTGTGCAATGCCTGTGGGATCAGGTACAGGAAGAGGAAGATGACAGAAGATGGTGACAAGATCAACCCTGCAGATATAAGGAGGGAGAGAGCATCCCACAGTACTGAGCATGGTGATGAGATGAATGAGACAATGAAGATGAGGATCAGGGATTTAGGCAAAGAAATGATTGTTCAGAGACCATCTTCTTCTTCAACAACAACATTTTCTTCTTCACTGATAAAGAGGCAGAGAAGTAAGGTTAATAGGAGGAAGATTGGGGAAGTTGAGCAAGCTGCTGTTCTGTTGATGTCACTCTCTTGTGGGTCTGTTTTTGCTTAGGCTAATGTAAGTGGAACTATTGATTAATCAATATGATTAGTTGATTAATTATAACTAAGCCCTTTTTATAGTAAGTATAGTAGGGGATGAAGAATGTTGTAGAGGGGTGTAGGACTAAGAAGTGTCCAGGTAAAAAAGAAAGTGACATGAGGGTTGAAAGTTTGGTGCCTTTTACTAAGTTTATGATGCTATTGGCGCCCTTATTTTGTGGAACAGTTATTGTCCTGAAACCTGATGTCGATTTTGTGAAAAATGAAAACTTTGGCAATGAATTTGTTTTTCTATGGTTAAACACAATGAAATTCATGTGATCATGTGTATTTGGGATCAATACAAACATTGGCGTTGTAAATTTGATGGTAAATCTTGTTTGCTTCCAACGTGTGACAATAGAGATGACCAATCACGACTTGTACCACGATTGCTAATCATATAGTAGTCATTCAGTTGGTTTGTTGGGCTATTGTGCTTAACAGCTTAAGGAATCAATATCAAACTATTGGTTAGGTTCAATAGTGCAGTGTAAATGTAAGCTGCTGTCTTTTAGGCAGTCAAGCTCATAGCACAGTAATATAGTATAATGAGTGCCACGGCAACTAATAATAGGTTAATTTGGTCTCCCTCTGTAAATGTAAATAAGTCGACAACCTTGTATTAGCTAAACTGTATCATATGACAAGTATGTTAAATTATTGGTTTGTTCAAGTCATCTTAGGGACAGTAGCTTCTTTCATTATCCAGAATCCAGGTAGTTAGGGAATCTCATCCTCTTGTTTCAGTGTTTGCCATCAGTTTAGTGGTCTGTTATAGTCTCGTAGACTCGCATCTTTGGCAAAGACAAAGCAAGTTTTGGACAAAATAACTCCTGTCAGAGAAATAGCTCAAAACGCACATAAAATTCTATCAGCAAGCTGGAAAAAGTTAAACCTCTCAGTGCTCAACAAATAGCGACAATACATAATGACAGCCATAGACATGTAGTGGAGTTACTACAGTACAGGGTGAAGCAGCTAAACACAATGTTGGAATACAAGAAGAATAGCTTACATGGTGGATGGCAGGATAACAAAACTAAATTTTTTTCTTCCACAAAACTGATGCCGGCCTGTTCTTTCACCTCTTCATATATTGCAAATTTGCAACTCAAACAAGTGAAATAAGTCAATACTACTATGAACAACTGGACACTCTAAAGATAGTCGACCTGCGTAGTGGACAAGCGGTAGCACCACGAAAACAACAACAACCGAGTGTAAATCCCCAATTCAATGGGGGTAGCACCACGACAGATTCCAGTATAAGCAGAAATTGAAATTTCCTTGAATGATAACAAGAACTTCCACAGATTTTTCGCAGATGAAAATGTTGACATGGGCTCATGGCTGTGTAGATTTCTTGATTTTCTCAGTCCTTTGTTTAATCTGTCTTATGAGCATACACAGAATATCATTATGATGTGAGTACGTAATAGCTAAAGGAACAACAGAAGAATTCAGCTCTTGCAAGGAAGATGCAGCATAAAATGGTCATTGTTCAAAAACTAAATAAATAAATTAGGCATTATTACAGTCAAATTGTTGTGACAAGACACAAGCCTAGAACATAAATCTGCCAGTATCAGCAAAAAAAAAGAAGAAGAAGCAAGTATAACAGCATTACTTCTATCGGTTGTACACTTTTACTGTCTGAAAGATATGAAATCATCCAACGAGCACCAGTCAGAACAGCAGACAAGAGATGAATCCTAAGAATTGGGAGCGCAGGTTTCACCTGTCTGATAGGATAGTCATAGGAAATAGACTAGGCTTTCATACTGAGACCATTGAAGTGGAGAGTTAAATGTCTCTGAAGTAGGCCATTTCTAGACACATAATGATCAGGATTATATGCACAATAATCTACTCAAGCCTAGCCTGTCTCAGCATCGAAATTTTCTTGTTCAATTGAGCAAGCAGGGGTAGCTTGGCTCCATTTGCAGGCACAAAATCACGTAACTAGGAGTCTAGGAGAATCACCATCAATATTACATGAAGCCCCAACAGCCTACATTGTCAAAGACAAAGTTGAGGCTCCAGTTAAAAGAAGAATAGAAACACAGATTCACAAACCAGTTACAATAAGTCTGTTCATGAACACCATCATTTCCAGGGGTAAGTAGCTTTACGAAAACCAAACTGCAGCATGATAATTCACTTCCTTAGTGTTCTCTGATGTCCCAGCGGCACATTTGTCACTTGAAAGAGAGCAAGCCGCTTCAAACTACGAAGTCACGAAATAAAATAGATTACATGGCTAAGCCCAAATTATATTGTAGGCAAATTTTTTCATATTAGTCTCCTCAGACTTAGCTGAACATTGATAGATGTACATCATACCGAAGATAATAAGATGTTAGTCATATAATGTAGCCAGCTTGTAATGGGCCGCCTAAGTTGGGCTTAGCCAATCAAAGGCCCAAAGATGATACAAAAGAAAAATTGAAACAGCTTTTAATTTATAATAACTGACTTTCCCGCGTATGCTCTGCATATAATAACTAACCAAGCCAAACCCAGAAGCAAAAAAACTCATTCTGTCATTCATCAAAAATTCACAAACCTCACTTCTTACTCTCAAAGTCTCAATCATGTTCGAAGCATTTAGGATATCATCTGAAAATGTCACGTACATGCTGGATATGATGTCACGCATAACACAACAAGGTTCAACAGCATGGTTGTGGTATGATACGCAAAACGGGTTGATCTTGGGATCTTTGCAAAGCAAAGACAGCAATGTGCCGAATCCATTCTCTGTCCTCTTTGAACCTGGGTTTTTCGTTAATTATCAGCCCAACCCATTATACACAAGCGCTAAGATCGCCTATAGCTTTGCCTTCTCTAGGGACGAGTTCCTTCAAGCTCTCACCAAGCCGGTTTATCGTCCTTATTGCGTGTACGTCGAACTTGTCTTGGAGCTTCGTTTACGTAACTTGAGGATCGATACATGGGGTTAGTCATTCTTTTCTGTTTACTGAAACTTGTTCTTGCATGTTTATTTGTTTATTTATATGCATCAAAATCTTTAACTTTGAGGTTTTTTGGCCAACATTGTAAATCTTGACCCCCATTTCTTGAAATGTGTTCTTGTGTACGTATCAAAATCTTTTGAGTGTAAGCTTTGTCCTTAATTAGATCTTTTTACGAAATTATGGTATGTCCTCATTTTTTGTTCTGCTCGATCTCAGTAGTAGTAGTTAAACTGTAACAGTTGCACTGCATCTACAGATTTCTTTCTTTAATTTTTTTTTTTGTTTTTAGTTTTGCTCCATTTTGTTTTCTTCGGAATTTGTTATGTGTACTTTTTGTTTCTGCTTATGGGTTTTCATTTTCTTATTCTTAATCAAATGAGATTTTTGTTATGCATCAAATTGTGTTAAGTATTTTCTCTAGAGATTCTTGAATTCTACTATTTCCTAAGCTTACAAGTGGTAGTTCTGTAACTTTGCATTCAGATATTTGTATAATGTATACGTATAATAATTTTATATGACATGTTATAATCTACTCAGGTGCAACTCAGTTTTGCCTATGTGTTCTGTTTCAATCAAACCATGTACGTAGGAGCTTCTTTTATTTCAGTACTTCTTCTTGTTTTGCTGAGTTCTTTCAATGCTTGAGCAGTACCTTGGAATTAAGCCTAGTATTTAGTTGAAAAATGATAATTTAAGCCTATCTTAGTAGATGGATTTGGATACCGAAGATTCTTTATCTTGTAATACAAATAGTAAACAAGTGCCTGAGATCAATTATATTACTGCAAGAAAACTTTTTTCTTTTGCATCATGAATACAACCTCTGAGGCTTGCGAATGTGTCTGCCCAAGTTGTAGATGAGAATGATAATTGTATTCAATTAGTTGGATAATTACCCCCTTAGATATGTGTTCTTGGTTTCCTTTTAAAAAGGCATCACCTATCTTATGTTGGTGTTAACTTCTAAAATTGTAGAGTTTGTGTTACGTTTTCACCTGGAGGTACAAAATTCGAGGTTATTATTGCTGGAGATAATTTCAACAGTTATTGTGCTCTTATGTGCGCCCTTTTTCAATTTGTAGTTTTGGGCACAGGAGCTGCACCATCGCCGGTAAAGGAAATTTCAACTACCATAAGAATCCGGCATTTTCGAACTAGTTTGTATACTCCGAAGTATTCCACTCTTTGTCCTACACAGACACTTCAATCAGCATCCATGGCTGTTGATCAAGTGAAGCCGTTTCTGGAGCTTATCATATCTGAGGGTGCAAGAGGTATTTTTGTACACTCTTCGATATATATGGTGTTAATGTCCAACTGTTTGGCCTTCTACGGATTCTGTTTTTCTACAAGTTTGATGCATTTGATTCACTCATAACATTGCAGATGCTACTATCTGTCTGTGCAACAAAAAAGTTACTTTCAGCTGGGGAATCAGAAGATTGATACTTGTCAAGGTATCACTACTTACCAATTAAAGCCATTTTCCAGTACTTTTCAAGGCCAAATATGAATGTTTTGTTCCCCTGGCATGCAGGATTTTGGCTGCAAAACATATGAACTCCCAGAAGCCCCAGACCAGAGATCATGCTTTCTGCAGATGCCCCTAGATGATGCAAAATTTCTTTGCTACTCCGATGATAAGAAAGATCTCACAATTACGATAGCTGATCCTGACAAGCCTTCTGACCAAGTGCCCCTTCTGGAGCTGCCAGGAAAAATCTTCGTCAAATTCTTGGTTCGCTTGACAGCACCCCCCCTAAGAAGACGACCCTATGGCCTAAACAGAACTGCAGTTCATGAAGGAACTAAATAGTTCGTCGAACACTTTAATGATCGATAAGTAGCAAACTCAGTTTGGAGTATTTCATAGGTGACTTGTCTGTTATGTACCTTAAGTTGAAACTTGAAGTTCAGTGATTCACTTCTCCAGCATAGTTGTGATGGGAGGTTTCTAGTGTGAGTGGTGAATATGGTGTGCTGACTCCGTGAGCACTATCACTTAGCATAAGTCTGTTATTCTAAACAATGTTGCTTGTTGACATACTCTTATACTCTCTAAGCTACTTCTCTGTGAATATATATGTTTACACTTTCAGACTTTTTCAATGCATTCATTTTGGTCATAGGTGGACGATTAAACCGGCCATCTAGTGAACTTAGTCCTCAAGTATATGGCAATTTCTTTTGAACAAAAGGGTATTGTACATGACTACATGGCAGACCAAATGGCTAACTCGGCAACTCCTATAGTCCTATGGCACATTGGTACATCATTCGTCTATGAACCAAATAGCCACGACCTATCCATGCTTTTCAACACACACACACCCCTACCCAAAACAAAACAAAACAAAAATATTCATCCAATGTGCTCAGTAAAAGCTTATGAACTCTGCAAAAAGTGCATCATACACCCGGGTGCACGGAGCAAGGTACACCCCTACTTGTATGTAGATGATTAAAGATCAGGCTCTTTATTAACTTTTATGAAGTATTGGCCTAAAACAAGATAAATAAACAAAGAGGTGTACCGTCAACGTACACCCGGATGTAACATGTAAGTATTCCCAATGAGCTCAATTTGGCGATGCCCAAAACAACTTTGGTAAAACATTTTGTAAATGAGGGGGTTTCGAAAAACTTATACCCCATCAAAATAATAAATTGAAAAATGAAAAAAAAGGGGGAAAAAGAGAAACAACTGTTAACAGACTTTTCCGCTCATACTCTGCATAACAAAACACAAACCTCATTCTGTTAATCATCACATTCATCACAACCTTAGTTACTTAAATAACTCTAAATAAATAACCAAACACAGAAACCTCATCCTGTCATTCATCACAAACTCACTTAATACTCTCAATATCTTTTCTATGGCGTTGACGATCTCACAGAACAAAGTCGCGCACCTGTGGTTACTGATGTCAGGCATAACAGAAAAAGGTTCAACAGCATGGTTGCGGCTTGAGTCATATGGGTTGATCTTGGGAACTATGCCAAGCAACGACAACGAAGTGCCAACTCCACTATGTATCCTGTTTGAACCTGAGTTTTTTGAGGTTTACTATGAAGACCCTTGGTTTACATGGCGCTGGCACTTCTGCAGAGAGCTGACAACACTTTAGAGTAAATAAGACATTTTTTCATATTAGTCTCCTCAGACTTACTTATAATCTTCATCTAGTCTTAATAACCCTCGTTACTGCGATCTGATTATCTTCAATTAAGCTTGATAACATATTACTCCGTATGACAAATTTGTTATCCCTATACTTGAACATTCGCCAAGTGAAATCATTTAAAGCTTAAGATAGATACCCTCAATCAAGAAAAAGAGAAAACTTACAGAGGAAGCTGGTGAATTGATTAGGCAGAAAGTAATTGCGTCAAATCAGCTTATCAAGTTCTATCTGATAACACAAAACCAGACTCCCAGCTTAAGGGTACAAAAACCTTAGTTTAGGCTCAACTTGGCCAATGTCTGCTTAAATTTGATGGAAGTGGAATTATATTCAGCCAAAGTTAGTCGAATTCGGTCCAAGTTCCTGAACCATGATCCAGCTGAGCTTTCCTTGCCTCGGCATAATTTGTCTGAAATTCAATCGAAGTCAGTTGGCCGGGGTTGATAAAGTCCTAAGCTATTGCAACTAGAGAGTGAACAAGTAGTTCGCCTAACTTAGCTGAAACTAGCTTGACTCAGTAACCACCTGAAAGGTTTCCTGTGTAAGAGCAGTCACCTGGACCAGTATCATAGACCATGGTGATGCTTCAATAATACTCTTCTACAAACACAAAACTAAAAAAGCAGCAGATTATGGTTATTACTACATAGTATTGTTGGGTTGTTGGCCTCTCATCACCAATACCTTTTAGTATGTCTCCAACATTGTGATATGCTTTGAAATGTCGGGGTGGAAATTGGAGTGTCGGGCGCAAGTTGGGAATGATTTAGTGCACTTGTTCTGCCCTACCCTCGTATAGCTTATACTGATTCTCTAATCAAATGCTTTTCAGCACTTGCACCATCACTATCAAAGAAAAAGATTTATCTCGAAAAGCCTTTGTAGAACAGAGACAAGACAATAGAATCTTCTACCCTTCATTTCGTCCCGAGTGGTAACATATATTGTCAGTTCAGTAGTGGGTAGATAATACCCCATGATAAGATCATAGGTTACAGATGAACTGTCTGGCAGAAACCAACAGTCCCAAAACTGACTATGATCGTAAAGAAACAAATCATAGGTCACAAATACGGCTCCCAACTCCTCACAATTCACAAAACATAAACTTGAGCCCCTGTCTGGATGAGTAAACGCAGCTGCCCACCCTCACTAACTCATTCTACATTCGTCCTCGTTCATGTAAACCATTGGCATCTCTAGTGGCTAAATGGAATCTTCAAAAATCAAACTACTAACAAGTCCAGGGAAAAAAAAAACCCGCCAAAGATGAATATGTTGCATTTCAGTAACATACGAGTAGTATAGAATTATACGGTAGTTAACATAATCAAAATTGAATCCTGTATAATTGACTTCATCATTTTCAAGTTCCTCAAAATACGGTAGTTCTTGTAAATATTGAGAAACAAAACAGACAATAATAAGCCAGAGCGAAGTGGAATCATATTCAGCAATTTATGTGACTATGTACGGGTTAAAGCGTATATCTGATACTCCTTAACATGATGTCCTGTACAAAAGCTTCAGATAATAGACAAAACACATGGCATATTCATATGTTCAGGTCCTAATCAACTTCACTGTATCTCTTTCGACTAATTAAATTATGGCATCAAGGATCACACCAAAAAAAAAAAAAAATATGGCATCAAGGCTTGGGCCCTAACACACAAGTTAAGCCAAACCGACTTCATCTAGAATCTACATTATTAGTGACATATGTCAGTGCTCTACAATTTCTTGCCCTTTTAGTACACCTCCTTTACCTAATAACCCAAATTGAAACGTACATACACAACCACCTTTTTTTTGAGGAAACAAACCATATACTTTTTGACAGAGTGGAGACAACTGCAGTCAAAGCAAAACCAAAAAAAATGAACATGGAAGTAGAAGAATAAACTTTTTATTGATTGCAGGGTCCAATTTAGTTCTACAGGAGCTTGAATCAGTCCCAAATCAAGGGATCAAAAAAAAAAAAAGGAAAAAGAAAGAAAAAACTAGGAAGAAATCTACCCCCCAAATTTTGGCCAATTGCATAACAATGGCAGCAGCAAACTAGCCTTAAACTAAAAGGGGTAAATTGTGGGTTAGAAAGTTACAAGAAGACTGATTGATTGGTTGATGGGGGGAGGGTAAAACGGTAAAAGCGTAACCGTTTTGATTATGAGCATCTAGAGGAGTTGCGTTTAGCTGCAGTAGTCCCTTTGGGAGCTGAGCTACATGGCCTTCTAGTAGCCATCGGATCAGCCGTAAAGTCAAAGCACATGCCATCTCCTCCGACCATGTCCACAAACATCTTTTGGAGATCTTCTAGACTATCCGGCTGCAAATATCAAAATCACAAGAATAATATCCTTCTGTAAGTATCTTCTTACCACTCTAAAATATCATAATTAAACTAATAATCAAAATGATATACTCAAGACTTACGCCTGTGTTATGTTCATTGTTAATAAGAGTTGTTCTTTGCTCAACTGAACTAAAAAAAGCTCATCTTTCTAAAGCTCATCTTTCTAATTAATTGTTCTGACATTCGATCACTTGTCAAATTCCTATCAATATTGTACATTTAAGAAACTATACAAGACATTTCATATGATATACTAATAACAATGAATGGAGTTTGGGATCAAAACTATTAATGTTCGCATGTTACGAACCGAAATAGGAAAGATTGCACGAACTAAACTAAAGTTTTAAAGAACATTTCGTCCTAGGCTCTTACAAACCCTTATTCTACTCAATTTTCAGAGTTCCAATCAATTCACTTCAGAAGATTTCTTCACAAAAGTATATAACAACCAACAAGTTCAATTGGTCCAATTCCAATTGCAATCAATCAATTCCAACAAGTTCAAATCAGTTCATTCCAAAGGAACAGATCCTAAGGCTTCCTTTAGCCTTCTCCAAGACTATTTCCCATAATTTTCAACCTAAATCAAATTAAGCACTCTTCTCAGGGACTTGATTCAAAAGTTTCATACATCAACTACAATCAAATTCAAATCAATCAAGGAGTTTGCAGCCCAATCAGTCCAACATATCCAAGCCTTAAGCACAATTAACCACATAACCAATTCTATTCAATTCACTTATGTTCAGTTCCACACAATTGGATAATTTCATCAATAGTTCAAAACCGCTCCAACAAAACAAAACCTAAACTTAACTCCTACATAATAAAAAAGTAAAAAGAAAGGAAAGAAAGAAAAGTTACCTCGCCTCTCACATTGTCCATCATAGAGATCATCTCTTGCATAAAATCACAAAATCCCTGTTTTCACCAATTTCCCACAATTAATTAATACAAATATCTTAGCATACGACGTCGTACAATCTAACGGGAAAAAAACAATAAAACTAAAAGACATTAATGAATGAACAAATGAAGTTAAAGTTACGAACTTGATCATCTTCTTCTGTGGGATCATAAAACCCCGCGTCGTAAACCGACCTCTTCCCTTGATCCGACAACACTACAATTCCAATTCCACCCAATTCATAAAAAAAAAAAAAAATCAAAACAGAGCATAAAACAATACAAACCCCCCAAATTAAATTTCCCTTTAATTTTTATCTTCCCACCTGAGTAAGCTTCTTGCACTTGCTGAAACCTTCTCTTAGCTTCCCCTGCTACTGCCGGGTTCGTCGCCCACCTATCCGGGTGCCATTTCTAATACCAAAAAAAATCAATTAATCTTTTTATTCTAAAAAAGGAAAGAATATGGCGGGAGGAGAGAGAGAGGAGTGTAAGTACGAGTGCGAGCTTGCGGTAGGCAGAGCGAATATCAGTCATGGACGCGTCTTTCCGAATCCCAAGAACATTGTAGTAGCTCGTCGACGATGACGATGATCCGTTGTTTGATCCTCCTTCCTCCCTCTCCATGATTTTATTAAAGTTACTATTTTTGGTAAGTCGACGAATTGTGTTTTTATGATGGGAGGAAGAGAGGAAATATCTAGTGGAGGAGAGGAATTAAAATGATTTTGTTTTTTGTTTTTTATTTATTTGTTTCTCGCATTCTTAGAAAGGGGAAAGGGGTGT
>ONZK01001204.1:99068-113869 GCA_900322385.1 Pharnaceum exiguum | reverse complement strand
TGACATGTTTTAATTCTCGGTAATGACGGAAAATTTTATTGCTTTGGATAAGGTATAAGTGAATAGTCCAAAATAGCCCTAACTTTGACAGTTTCTGTGACAAAAAACATTTGAGGTTCCATTATGGTACAATATTAATAAGGTCATGTACCCATTTTAACATTTCGAATAAGTTGGACCCCAATTTGGTATTATCCCCTATAGGTCAGGTACCTAAAATGGTATTTTTCCAATATATAAACACCTGTTTTATACTTGTAACATTAAAACACAGAGGTAGAAAGTGTAGAACACATGTTCCGAGTATGTCATTTGGACTTGCATGATCTATTTTCTTTCTGCTTCATGTATAATGTCATTGTGATTTGTTTACTGTTAACAGCCAACACGAACATATTATTCTCTCTAGTTTGAGTAGGTAGTTCATAGTAACAAGGTAACAATACTTCTCTCCCCTAAAAAAAAGGTAAGAATATTCTTTCATTTAGATGGAAAACAAGGAAACAATACTTTGGTACCAGTGTACCACTAGTCCACTACTCCCTTCGGTTTCTTTTTTTCTTCATGATTTTCATTTTGGTTTTCTTTAAAAAATTATTATCTTCATGGTTACTAAAATTGAGCCGATCCCATATGATAAATGACCCATAACGTTTATAAAGCAGTTTGACAAGGACAAATATAGGCTGTTCATTTTTCCTAAATTTAAGGAAGAATGATTGATTTGGATCTTTTTCTTTTTATAATATCCACCAAAAAACAAGAAAAAATTAAATATTAATATTTTTTTACGAAAATAACTAATTTTAACATTTACCCAGTTCGTGTTTGGGTGTTTGTTCACTTAAAAATTTGAACCATTTGTAATGACGAATTAGTGAAGGTTTCCTTACAAAAGATAGGATGTATAAACACAGTTGTGCTATTATTTGTCGTAACGATTTGTATTTTCTATTGGTACAAAACGGGTGCAAATTAATGAGTCTCAGTAATTTGTCCGTACATTACACCATTATCGTTATGACAATAAGGGTTATATAGTTGGGACAATAATGAAATAATGTAGTGAAAGAAACTAAAAGAAAGGTTAACCGATTAAATACTAAGTTGTACTGACACTTTTAGACTTTCGTCACTACGAAAATTTGCACATTTAAATTCCTCGTAAAAAAGAATATTGTTGTTACATAACGACAACTTATCAAGAGCTTATCTTCGATGATACTCAGAATTCGTCGTGACAAAACTGTGATATTGTCAGTACAATATGTGTATAATTATGCCAATCCCACAATGGTATCAGCCAAACATGGCCTTGCAAACAAATAATAAAAAAATCAAGTAAAAAATATTTATTTTGCCTAATATTATCTGGGTAAAAAAGAAGATAAAATATAAAAAGAAATATAACAAAATCAACCATCCTCAAAATAAACATCCTAAATTTGCCCTTATCCAAATGGCTTATATTGCTTGTTTTTTTTGACAAGGACCACATACCCAACATAAAATATCATTTGGGGTATTTGGGAATTATCAACTACTCAAAATAGAATTTTCTCCCCTAAAAAAGTAGAATTTTCTAATACAATAACAACTACTCAGTCAAGTAAAATCTCATTTCAGATTGGTATTGAGGGAGTTTGATGTACGCACCCTTACCTCGAAAAATCGAGATACTGTTTCATGATGACTGTACCATCTTTGTGTTTGCAGAAATCGTTAGAAACCAATATAATCATGAAAAGTGAAAAATCAAAGAGTTTTTTGTCGGGAACCCCCTTATAAAAATCCAGTTTTGTGAGGAACCCCCTTATAAAATTTTCTTTATCAGCAACCCCCTTTTAAATACTATTCTATTGTTCAAACACCCCCATTTTTCAATTTCAAGCATTAGGCTGTCTGATATGACCATAATACCCTTTTGTGTTATTTCGACATTTACAAGCTCTTCCTCTTTCCCTCCCTATTTCCCTCTTAGTAGCTTAGGAGGATCAATCCCTTCTTAGTTGTTGATCATGTTATTGTCAATTTGTCAGCTCATGACATTGGGCTGATGTGCTCATGACATTGGCTGATGTCCTTCTTCCAAAGTTAGTCAACATGAAGTGAAGATCAATCTTTGTTCACTTTTTTTTGTTTATATGTCGTTTTTGTTATAGTTGCATTAGCGTTTCCATGTTTTTTTTTAAGAAGCTTGCATGCGTTAAAGCTAGCTTTGCCTCTTTTTTTTTTCTCTAGTATTGTGTGATATTGCATGACATGTTTCCCGGTTTGTATAATTGAGATGATTAATATGAATATTGAATGCACATCTGCGGTCTTATGAGTATTAATGTGGCTTAATTTGTTCTAGAGGAGGATGGTTGTTTAAAACAAAGTTGAAATTGAAACAGATTAAGATGGATATATATAGTTCCAAGTAGTGACAAAATGACAATAACATGATTAACTAAGAAGGGATTGATACCCCTAAGCTACTAATAGGAAATGAGAAGGAGAAGAGGGGGAAAAGCTTGTAAATGTCTAAATAACATATAAGGGTATTATAGTCAGATCAGACAGCCTAATGCTTGAAATTGAAAAATGGGGGTGTTTGAACAATAGAACACTATTTAATAAAAGGGGGTTCCTGATAAAGAAAATTTTATAATGGGGTTCCTCACAAAACTGGGTTTTTATAAAGGGGTTCCTGACAATTAACTCAAAATCAAAAATCAAAAATCAAAAAACCAATGTAAACAGAATTTTCTAAGTTCAGCATCCCAAGAGTGATATCACTTAGGGGGCGTTTGGTTCGTTGAAATGTAACGCAAAGGGTAATAGGGTTGTAATGGTAATGGTAATGGTAATGGTTCTGGTTGAGTAGTGTTTGGTTCAAATATTGTAATGATATCACCGGAACCAATTCCCTTACATGGTGTTTGGTTCAAGTTATCCTTTTGTAATATGTACAATGATAATTGAATACTGATTGACCGAATATTTAAGCAAAAAATGTTAAGCAAACTGATTGACTGATTGACCATTTGGAAATCAATAACAAACTGTCCATTATACCCTTGTCATGTTATCAACATTTGATACCCAAAATTTTACCAAACAAATTCTTCTCAACAAATTGATCGGATCATGTTTTGATCAAATAACAAACTGATCATCTTCAATTACAAAAAGATCATCACTACCAACTATTTTGATCATACAAAAAAAGGAACACACGAGCACACAGATACAAGTACACAACACCAGCAGTGGCCACCGCAACAACAGCTACATAACACCAACAGTCGCCAACGCAACAACAGCTACCCAAAACCAGTTGTGGCAACGCAACAGCAGCAGCAGCAAAACACAGTAGCAGCGGGAAACTCAAAGACAGCAGCAGCAGGCTAAACGACGGCAAATCACACGTGAATTACAGGCTCAAGTATATGCCATTCAAGCACCATTTGTGATCAAATCCGTTCACACCATCTACCTAACTGACCAAGTACTCATATCGCTCAAATCAAACAAAGAAGAAAGGGCGACAATATATAGATAAGAGCAGCTTAAATACATGTGACAATAATCTACAATATTAAGGGAGAAAATATCGTACTACTCAGATAGTCATATAAATAATGAGACAAACTTAGGCAAGTTCTGTGCAATGTCAAATACAAGCCGATTTGAATAGGTGGACAACAATATTAAACATGGAAACGTTGCTCATACACTTTCAATACCACATTCACTTCCTTCAAACTTCAAATCGACGGAGTACTTGCATACAGAGTTGGTTTGACAGATCAAAGGTTTCACACCCAGACACAGACGTAGACAGAAGCTCTCATAGACATGCAGACAACACACACACACACACACTCACTCTCTCTCTCTCTCTCTCACACACACACACACACACACACACACTCTCTCTCTCTTTCTCTCTCTTACACACACACACACACACACACATTCAAACGCACACACACTACGCACTATCACTCAGATACACACAGCAGTAGCAGAGCAGCAACAGAACAGCAGAACAACAGACACCACACACACATACAAACAATGGACAAAGCAGCAAACAATAGACACATCACAGCAGCAGGCCAGCAGACAACAGAGACAGGGACTCACTCACTCAAACACAACTCACAAATAAAAATAGACACGGAAATGAACTATTCAAGTACCACATAACAGAGAGAGAGAGATTATACCATAGGAAGGTAACAATACCATAGGACGGTAACACATCTTCCTATCAGTACTTATGCTTTAAAAGATCTTGCACATATTGCTTCTTTATATTTGAAGGAGCTTGAAAGAATATAATACTCGCAACTTAGATTATTGGTCCGTCATAATCGTGCCAACCTACAAAGCTTACAAGGGGGAGATCCCATCTAGCTTCCCTAACTCGGCCAAGACCTTATTGGACTTGTCGTCCCAATCATGCTCTCTTTGTTCAGCCCGAGACACAGCCGTCGCCATGGTTCCAAGTTGATCACTATGACCACACACATACAGATAAAAAAAGCAGCATATGCAAGGACACACACACACACACTCACGGACTCACCCACTCACGGGTCACGGTCACTCACAAACTCACATAGCAGCAGCAACACTCACTCACTCACGAGACACACACACAACAGTAGGCAACAGACAAGGCAACAAACCCTCACTCACACTCACCACTCACAGTCACACATATGCATACATAAAATCAGAAATATAAAAATTAGCATGAGAAATACATAAAATCAGAAATATAAAAAATTAGCATGAGAAATACATAAAATCAGAAATATTATAACATAAACACATCATAAAAAAACGAAAAAAAATAAAACAGTAATACAAATTCAAAAATAATACACGCATTTATCAAATAACAAAAAAAAACTATTAAAATAGTATTACATAAAATCATAAAATGGGATAAATGATAAATATTAATCATAAAAAACAAAGATTAAAAATAACCAAACATCAATCAGATATAAAATGAAACCAAAAAAGAAAAGAAAATACCTTATAAGCGAGATTTAGAAAACCTGTAACACGAAAAAATAAAAGAAATCATGAATAATTATATTAGAAGTCAGATCTGAGAAAAAAGAAGAAGAGAAAAGCCTAGATCTAGGAGGAGAAAGAACGGATTACCTTGTTTGAGAAATGAGGAGAGAAAGTGGAGTGTGTTTTCGAGTGGGAGGAGAAATGAGGAGAAAGAGAGGATTTTTGTTTTCTATTTTCGTGGGGATGGGAGGGAACGGGAGGTTCGTTTTTTTTTTCTCGATGGAAAGGGGAATAGGAGAGAGACGGGATGGGTTACTTCGGAATAACCCAATGTAACGAAATGGGCTGGATCAGTTTCGGATGTAATGGAATCGGTTCCGGATTTTGGTGAACCAAACACAGTGTAACGGTAAGCCCAATCCCTTACCGTTACATTAGCCCAAAATTCGTGAACCAAACACCCCCTTAGGGGTTTAAGAGAGAGAGAGAGTTTTCTCTCCCTTCTCTCTAAACACCCCCCCCGGCCTAATTTTTTCCGGCATTCACAAACCGAACCCCAACCCCAGCCCAACCCAGTTCATTCTAGCCTTGCACACCTCTATACGGTACAGATCACCATCACCGCTCTCACCGCTCAACGCTCACCATCACCCGCTCTCACCGCTCAAGCAACGCTCACCATCACCGCTCTCACCGCCAAATGAAGTTTTATTTGTCCCTCTGCTTTGGTGTTTGAGGGATGTTTTGATCAGTTCCGGCCCGATCTGGTCAGCCTTTATTCGCCTTCCGCCGCTTCCCCCACCGTTTGCTTGAGACAGATCGGATCCGTTTCGTGCGACTCCGAGGCTTGTCTTTGTTTAGGTCCGATCTGATCCGCCTCGTTCAGATCGAATCTTGAGTTTCTCATTGGTTAGATCTTTCTGATCTTGTTCATCCTCATCAGATCGTTGCTTATGCCCCGGGTAGACCCGACTTGGTTGAGTCCGACCCAACCCGCACGGTTAGATCTTTCAGATCTTGGTTTCCACTTTTCGTGGATTTGTTTGCCTTCGTCCCGACCCGACCCGTTTGAAGTCCCGATGGTGCGGCCAGACCCGACCATTTTGATGATCAAGACGTTTGTTTTGCTGCCATTGTAATGGTAGTGTAGCTTAGTTTAGACTAGGCTAGAAATTAACTGTATTTTTTTAATGTTTTAAGTAGTTTTAATTTCTTAGTTAGTTTCTTTTATTAGTGTGGTTGGGGTTGGGAGAGTTTTGTTGATTGGATTCAATCCGATTCCTTACCCCTTTTGACCAGGTTGCCATCTACCACATTTTCATCAACCCCTTTCCAACCACACAATTTTGCTCATTTTGTACCTTTTTTTTTTGTGTAATGGGGGCACTGAAGCCGGTTAGAATCGAGCCTCCAACTTTAAGGGTTGAATGTGTGCTCTCTACCACTTGAACAACTCTCTCTTCTTTGCTCAGTTTGTACTTAGGACTTGGGTGTATGTTACTTCCCGAGATGGGACCCCAAGTGCTTCAATCATTCTTACCTTTAAAAAAAAAAAAATTTCTAATCTTTTTCAAAATTAGATAAAGGTAAAAGCCTTCGAAGAGCAACATTGTTGTTGTTTTGGTACCTATAACGTACTTCTCTAGTCCTTCAAATGTAGCTCATTTACCTCAAAAAAATGTAGCTCATTTACTCGTCATTTTAAAAAAATCATAAAAACTCGGGGAAAGTGGAGAGAGAGAAAGAGAAGAAGAAGCAGCAGACAAAAAGTGAGTGAGCAGTATTGTATTGTTCAACTAACCGGAAATGGCGAGACGAAGACCACCGCTCCTCTCCATTTCTTCTTCTTTTCCTTTATTATTATCTGGTAATTACTCTCTTCTCAATTTCCCCATTCATTCTCAATTCCAGCTTCCTTTTTCTGTTATTTATTATTATTCCAATTTAGCAAAACTATTTGCAACTCAGAAGACCTCCAATACCAATCAGCATTATAGTGATAACGCTCGACAATTAATCCTCAATTCAGTTAGAGAACATTGCAAGTCAGGTTTTAATAAGTTTGATGACGCTCTCCCTCTCTTCCACCGTATGACCTCTTTGGACCCTATCCCTTCAATTATTTACTTCAATCAGCTATTTACTGCCATTCTCAAGATTACCCCCAAACAGCCCCTCATTTACAACACTGTCATCTCTCTCTCTCAGCAACTAGAGTTGTCCCGTCTCCGGCCCAATGGGCATTCCCTTGGTATCCTGGCCAACTGCTACTGCCGGTTGGGCCGTCTTGATTTCGGGTTCTCTCTCCTCGGCAAGCTCCTCAAGCTTGGTTACCCCCTCGACATTGTCTTCTTTAGTACCCTTATCAACGGCCTTGTTCATAATTATCAGTTGGCTAAAGCTCTCAAATTGTTAAACGACATTGTTGAGCAAGGAATTCAACCTAACGTTTGGATTTACAATACATTGATCAATGGCTGTATTCGTGCTGATAACCTTAAACAAGCCGTCTTACTGTTGAAAGAAATGGTCAATAAGGGCTTCCAACCTGATGTCGTCACTTACAATTCCATGACCAAAGGTCTCTGCAATGTTGGGGACAATGCTGGAGCTCTTCGCTTGTTGAGCCAAATGAAACAGGATGGAAAATGCCCGCCAGATGTTGTTACATACAGTTCGATCATTGATAGTCTTTGTAAAGACAGGTTATTGCCTCAAGCCATTGAGCTATTCACTGAGATGAAACAAAACTGCATTAAACCCAATACTATTACTTATAATACACTTATTCGAGGTATGTGCAGTTTGGGGCAATGGAATGATGCCAAGGGTTTGTTCATTGAGATGATAGAAGGCAACATTCCAATAAAGCTCGATACATACAGCACATTGGTTGACATGTACTGTAAGGATGGGATGGTGGATGAAGCTGAAGTTGTACTTAGAATCATGATCGACCGAGGAGAGTCTCCGAACCTAATCACATATAATGCTCTCTTGGATGGATACTGTTTGTGTGGTAGGATGGATGAGGCATCACGTCTAATGGACTTGATGGTAGAAAAAGGCTTCGGTCCTGATATTATGAGTTATAGTACCTTGATTAATGGTTATTGTAAGGGGAAAAACCTTGATAGAGCTCTTAGCCTGTTTGAGGAACTAACTTTAAAAGGACTAACCCCTACTGTTGTTACCTTCACAACTCTTATCGACGGGCTGTGTAAAGACAATAGGATCGAGCTTGCACTACAACTATTTGAGGATATGCAAACGAAGGGTCTGCCTGCAGATGTTATTACATATGGTGCATTGATTGACGCCATGAGTAAAAAAGGACGTATGGATGAAGCAATAACATTATATAAGGACATGAAAAGCAAAGGAGTTGTTCCGAATCTTATCATCTACAGGATCCTTATTGATGGAATGTGTGAAGCCGGCTTACTTGAAGATGCAAGAAAAATGTTCACTGATCTGTCATCCAAGGGTTTTAGTCCTGATAGCAGAACGTACAATGTGATGATCAAGGGATTTTGCAAGAAAGGGTTTTTGGATCAAGCTGATGAGCTATTAAAAAGCATGAAGAAGAATGACTGTTTGCCCAATGAATGTACGTACAACTTAATAATCAAAGGTTATCTTCTCCGTAAAAACATTTCAAAGGCGTTGCATTATCTTGATGTCATGAAGCTTGAAGGATTTTCACCAGAAGCCGACATTGGTATCACGCTGATGAATCTTTTGGATTGTGATGACTTGAGTGAATCATCAAAGAAGTTGCTTCAAGAGTTTGTCTGTAAAAGATGAGATATGAATCTGTAATTATCTTGGGAATTTTGATGTAAGAATGTCTCATTGCACTTCCCTATGGTATGTATGAGTTATGCATAATCTATATAATAATCCTCTGTTTCGTTTTTTATTATTAGCAATAGTGCCTAATGGTTTATCCATTGGTGGATTGTTGTTCAGTTTCATTGGAGATTGGAAGCCTGGAAGTATTAGACAACCCTATTGCTCCCCTAGAAGATTGGGGACATGCGGTATTATGAGCTTACAGAAAAACTGGTTTTCTTTGTGGCTTGTCCATGGACTTCTGATCAGTTTTATCTCAAGCTGCATGTATTAAGCACTGCTGCTTTGAGTGCTATAGCATACAAGAACTGCAGAATAGATCAAGGTATCCGGAAATACAATCTTAAGCACTGGTAATTTGAGTGCTCTAGCATACTAGAACTGCATAATTGATCAAGGTATCCGGAAATACCTCTGTTTTTCTCTAGGGTATTTATCTCATGTTGAGCACCTTTAGTTACGATTTTCTTTTCTTCTGTTTCCATGTTGAAAGGAAGTTAGACTTTTGCTCCATGTTTTAGCTTTGTGGCAGCTATGCAGCTTTTTTTTTTCCTCAATAGATTAGAATTGATTCCCTCTTCTTAATCAAAGACTCGTGCTAGAATAATGATGGACGATTTTTTTTTGGTAAAGCTAAAAAATTCTTTGAAATAGATTAAACTAGACCAGCAAATGGGTCATTAGATTTTGTTTCAGTTTTAGTGACTTCGGATTCGGATAGATTTTAGCGTTGTAATATCTAACAAGGTTCAGATTCAGTCCATATAAATTATTTTGGGTCAAATTCGGATATTTTACCGGTGTACATTTTAAAGCTTCTAGATTCTAATTGTGCGAGAAAAAAATTTCGGGTTATCAGATCGGGTCGGATTCATTTCGCTTCGGATACATGGAAGTAGACTCTCTACAGATGTCGGTTCAGTTTTTCCATGTCTAGATTAAACCTAGAAGCTTATTGTTTTCTGTGTTTTTGTTCACCGGTCGGGTGTTGGCCTAATTTCTTTCGGTCCTAATTTGTGCGAGTAAAATACCGTCTCATCTAACAGTATCTTACCAGGAAAAAGTTAGATGCTGTAATCGGCTATTTGTGAGACTGTTTATTTCATAAATTTTCTGTTGTGTCAGCAAGTGGTTCTGTATCGCATACTGCAATTGGTATTGTAGTGTGATAAGCATATTTTGGCAATTGAAGATCACTTCTTCTTTTGTTTCGTGTGTTTGATTTAACCATCTAAATTTTCTAGTAACATGGTGCAGAGGATGATTAAGCGCTTGGGTCCTTTTTGGAGTCCAAATACAGCATTGTGATGTTTCTTCCAATAACAAGTGTTCATCGATACTGATCAACTCACGCCATTGCTGGTCTATGCGACTAGTAAAAATGAAGAAGTAAGCATTTCATTGGTTGATCTTGGAATTCACTCATATTGTCGTCAATATTGAGCCCAGCAAGCATTATTGGTGTCCCTCTCGTAATGGTTTGTTCTTATGCATTATTTCCGACTAAGGCCATGCCTTGATCACTTGCAATGATTTAGGGGGAGATAATTTAGGAGGAATGATTACCTCTTGAAATTTTTCAGGGAGGATATATTACTGGAGGAACTATTCCTTTAGGTTGGTTGAGTGGTGAAAGATGAGAAAGATGAGGGAGGCTGGAGTAGGTATATGAAAGGATTGGGAGGAGAGATAGTGTGGAAATGGGAGGGGAAATGATTCAGATGGAAAGAAGGGGGGTAATGAGTTACTGGCTTTTGGCAGAAATCATTCAAGGGGGAATTGTTCCTTCTCAACCAAACTCTTAAAAAGTCCAGTAATCACTACTCCATTAATCATTACTGCCCTATAACCAGCAATCCAGGCAAGCCCTAAGACTATGTTGTTCAGTTTGATGGGTTTTGATGCATTTTTTTTTTTTTTTTGTGGTCAAACAAGAACTACTACTCTTTGTTGATTGTTCATGAATTTTTGATCATCAATATCCCAGCCCCAGGCCATAGTTGCTTTAGTTCTGTCTACTCTGGCTGAAGCCAGGAGTGAAGTGAACTGACTTTTGAGATGTATGGTTGTTTTCTTTCAGCAAGTCTTTTGTGCACACCGGGTGCCATGTCATCGTTTTAATTAAAAAATTAACATTGATGACTAATGGACATTTTTATGTGACTAATGACTAGTGGGTATTTTTATATGACTAATGACTAGTAAGAATATAACTAGTGAAATCTTTTATATGACTAAAGACTAATGTCTCCGACGCACTATCTGACTTTTAGCCATATTTTTTTGCATACATCTGGTGTATGCTAGACTAGGAGGTTTTCTTTAGGCCTTGCCTAGATTGTATGGAATATGGGGTTAAAGTTTATTGGAGTAATCAATAGTGCCCTTTTCATTCCATCAGAAAAGAATTCCCAACCTCTTCTCTGCCACATATCTCCATCTCCCTTATCTTCATCCCCATTCCCAATATTTCCTCTGCTCATCCAAACTAACAAAAACATTACTCTACTAATGTTTCCTACTGTAAATTTTCCATTAGTAAATGCATTACTCCCTTAGGATTCATTTTCGGATATTTTACATTTTGGGTACCTGAGCTATACCATATTGTACGTTTGGGTACCTGGGGTATTCAATATATTTTTTTGGGTACCTGAGGTTTATTTCCGTTACCTTTTAAGTACTTTGACCGTTAAGTTGGCAAGTTAACCGTTAAAATTGCTGACGTGGCATAAAATTTTGGTCAACTTTATTGTTTAAAGTCCATTTTACCCTTTTATTGAGGTTGGTGTAGAGATTGAAAGACTTTGACTGGACAAAACGCAGACATCTCTACACACTGCCGTATCGCCCGTATGTATCAACAATAGCAACTTCGAGTCCATCAAGCAGCTACAATGCTACTCATCCAAAACCCAGATTTTTCAAAAAAAAAAAAAGGGAATTAAAAGGCTTCAAATAATTTGCAATAAACCCTCTCATTTTACATTACCATAAATTTACTCAATCTCTCTCATTTGTCATCGCACTTACATCATTCATTTTGTTAGAAATACGGAATTACAATTACCAAACAAAAAAAAGGAAATTTACTATTTTGGGTACCTCACCTATATCATAATACCAAATTGGGTTCCAAAGTATTTAATATGTCAAACAAGGTACTTGTACTTTTGAACATTGTACCAAAATGAGAACCGAAGAAGTTTTCTGTCACAGAAACTGTCCAAGTTAGGGTCATTTGAGTAATTTTACACGAGGAATTTGTCTGCATCATTGAGTTGAAGATAAACTCCGAAAGAGAGACAAAGAGGGAAGAGAGTGGAAGAGAGATAGTGTTTTTAAGTGGGATTAGGTTTTATTACGATAAGGGTATATCTTCAATTGATGGGTAAATGAAATAGGAAATTGGTTGGAGAGATGAAATGAATGATGCCGCCGACCATTTCTATACAGTTGCTGAGTTGCACAGTATGACTCAACGCATTTTTAAAGTAAAATGACAAACATATCCTTCATTTAACGGTAAAACTGACGGAATTGAGGTCAAAACATCAAAGTAGTAACAGAACTAACCTCGGGTACCCAAAAAAGTATATTGAATACCACAGGTACCCAATCGTATAATATGGTATACCTCAGATACTCAAAAGGTAAAATATCCTTCATTTTCCTAATTCATCTCCTTTAACCCAGGCATGCCTTAGGGTTAATTGTCTTAATGTCGAGTCGAGACTACGAAGTCTTGCTCCATACTGCTCCATACACATTAGCTCTTTTGAAATTTTCAGCATCATGTGTCGTGACGTAAAAAAAAAAATTGCGGAGGAGAATACTTAAATCGTACACCCAGCTGTACATTGCTTCGTACACCCCCTTTGTTTATTTCTCTTATTTTAGGCCTAATACTTCAAAAAAATAAAGAGTCTAATCTTTAATTATCAAAATACAAAAGTGGGTGTACGGAGCGTAAAAGTTATTGGAAATTTAGTTAGGTACCTAACAAGATAATGGAACAAAATCTCAGGTACACAAATTTTTTTATTGAATACCCCACAGGTACCCAAACATAAATTATGGTATATTTCGGGTACCCAAAAGGTAAAATTTCCTATCATCTTCCATAAGTAAGCAAGTCTAAATTCACAACGACTTAGTCCTCTCATGTTTTGTTAATGGAGGATGGTATGGTGACTTTCACAAAGTGGCACCCATGGAACTATGGAAGTCAGCATGATACAATATATTCTAAAATCTAAAATTATTGATTTTTCTATCTAGAGTCTAGACATTATAGCCATTGATGTGTGATAATCGTAAAATAAATTTAAAATTATTCTTCTAACTTAAAAAATCTCAAAAAACATAGAACCAACTATATTTTTATAAAATTTATTTTGATAAATAACATTGTTGAAAAATATTTTTCATAAAAGTAAAAAACCATTAGAATAAATTTTAAAAACATTTCAAAGTTTTTTAGTAGTGTTTAGATTATTCTACAACATTACAGATTATTCATTTATTTTTTTCATTTTATAATTTTTTTTTTTCATTTATGTTTTTATGTTTCAATGAGTAAGATCAATTGATGCAATTTTTTTTTTTTTCATTTCCACTATATTATGGTGGCATACATCATACATGACCGACTCCCACTACAACGCTAGAAGTATAACCCAAAAACGCGAATCGTCTATTCACCAACCCAAATCACTTCATTCACTTCACTCCTCACTTCCTCAGTCAACTGCTGCCTCTATTGCCCCACCCCCACAGCGAGAGAGAAAATGGCCAGCAAAAGAGGTGCGACTCTCCTCTTCAACGCCAACACTTGGTTTTCTGTCGGCTGCCTTTTCTCCGGTAAATCTTTTACTCATTCTCCCATTGTCCCACTGCTATTACTTCCCAATTTCCCCTTTCATTCTCACTTAGTAAAAGGTTGTCCACCCACTTTCAATTATAATTATAATTATTATTATAATTTTATCCGAAGTTACTCCACTTTACACAATAATATCAGTGGCCATGATAACAGTCAGTTAATCCTGAATTCAGTCATTGAACATTGCAAGTTAGGGTTTAATAATCTTGGTGATGCCCTTCCTCTTTTTCACCGTATGACCACCTCTTTGGACCCTATCCCTTCTGTTATTTACTTCAATCAGCTATTTACTTCCATTCTCAAGATTACCCCCAAACAGCCCCTCATTTACAATACTGTCATCTCTCTCTCTAGGCAACTAGAGTTGTCCGGTCTGCGGTCTGATATGCATTCCCTAAGCATCCTGGCCAACTGCTATTGCCGGTTGGGCAGTGTTGATTTCGGTTTCTCTCTCCTTGGGAAACACCTCAAGCTTGGCTACCCACTCAACATTGTCCTCCCAAGCACCCTTATTAATGACCTTGTTCATAACAATCAGTTGGATAAAGCTCTTAAATTGTTAGACGACATTGTTAAGCAAGGATTGCAACCTAACGTTTGGGTTTACAATACGTTGATCAATGGTTATATCCGTGCCGAGAATCTTAAAAAAGCCGTCTTACTGTTGAAAGAAATGGTCAATAAGGGCTATCAACCTGATCTTGTCACCTACAACTCCATGATAAAAGGTCTATGCAAAGTTGGGGACAATGCTGGAGCTCTTCGCTTGTTGAGCCAAATGAAAAACGATGGAAAATGCCTGCCAGATGTTTTTACATACAATTCGATCATTGATAGTCTTTGTAAAGACAGGCTATTGCCTCAATCCATTGAGCTCTTTTATGAGATGAAAAGGATCAATGTTAAGCCAAATACAATCACGTATAATACGCTCATTCGAGGAATGTGCAGTTTGGGGCAATGGAAATATGCCAAGAATTTGTTCATTGAGATGATAGAATGCAACATTCCAATAAAGCTCGATACGTACAGCACATTG
>ONZK01001204.1:86205-98692 GCA_900322385.1 Pharnaceum exiguum | reverse complement strand
AGCACAAGCAGTCCTTAAAATCATGATTAGTAGAGGTGAAACTCCAGACATTATTACATACAATGCTCTATTGGACGGATATTGTTTGTGTGGTAGGATGGATGAGGCATCACGTTTAATGGACTTAATGGTGGAAAAAGGTTGTCACCCTGATGTTGTCAGCTATAATGCTTTGACTAATGGATATTGCAAGGCAAAAAACCTTGATAGAGCTCTTAGCCTGTTTGAGGAAATGTCTCTAAAAGGACTAACCCCTGATGTTATTACCTTCAACACTCTAATCGACGGGCTGTGCAAGAACAGTAGGACCGAGCTTGCGCTACGACTATTTGAGGATATGCAAACAAAGGGTCTGCCTGCAGATGTTTTTACATATGGTGCATTAATTGACGCCATGGGTAAACAGGGGCGTATGGATGAAGCAATAACAATATATAAGGACATGAAAAGCAAAGGAGTTGTTCCGAATCTTATCATCTACAATATCCTTATTGATGGGATGTGCGAAGCCGGCTTACTTGAGGATGCAACAAAAATGTTTACTGATCTTCCGTCCAAGGGTTTTACTCTTGATAGCAGAACGTACACTGTCTTGATCAAGGGATTTTGCAAGAAAGGGCTAATGGATCAAGCTGATGATCTATTGAAAAGCATGAATAAGAATGACTGTTTTCCCGCTGAATGTACGTACAATATAATAATCAAAGGTTATCTTCTCCACAAAGACATTCCAAAGGCTTTGCATTATCTGGATGTCATGAAGCTTGAAGGATTTTCAGCAGAAGCTGGCATCGGTGTCATGCTGATGGATCTTTTGGATTGTGATGACTTAAGTGTATCATCTAAGAAGTTGCTTCAAGTGTTTGTTGGTAAAAGCTGAGATATGAATCTGGAATTATCTTGGGAGTTTTGATGTAAGAATGTCTCATTGAACTAATTTACACCTTGCAGTATGCTTAAGTTCTGTATTATTTTCGATGTCAAATATTTATATGCAAGTGGAAGCAATGCGTACAAGGTGAGGCTGTTCCAACTGTAAAGGAAATCTATATAAGAATTGTACAATTCCTCTTCTCTTTTTTCTTTTGCATTTTAATAATAACTAAAAATATTTTATTTATGTTGAGCAGAAGAAGCATCAACCTTGTGGATTTCATAATGCTTTGTTCTCGAGGTGTAACCTGTTTCCAGTAGTTCTTGAGGTGTTAAGTTGGCTTCCTTTGTCCTTCTTTTCTTTGGTCTTTGAAGACAACTATGTAAGATTGTCTCATTATGGTAATTTATGTCTGTCATAGTCTGTGATTAGCTTGTGGATTATTCCAGTGATTCTCGAGGTTCTAACATGACTCTCTGTTCTTCTTTTTTCATTTGAATTGCTTTGTCAATCAGGTTGTGCTCCGTTTACTATATTAAATTGTTATCTCTTTTTTTTTTTTGTAGCTTTCAAATTTGTAGCTTTGTTCTCTGGATCCACAGACAATCATCTTCTCATTTACCTTTTTTCCAGGAACTCTTACATCAGGAATTATCCCAGACGCCACAGAAACCAATCATTCTGCTTGTCGCTTTGACTGAAGATGCATCTTAGATATCTTTAAGCAGTGCCGTATGTAATAAGAATGAAACTCTGTCCCTCTTCTGCAAATTTCTGTTTTTATGAATTCTTGCAAACATGTGCATCCCTTCAATGGAGTGGTTAAGGTATGTATTTCTCTTTAGAAAATGCTCCGTAGTCGTTACCATCAGAGACTTGTACATTAACTTTTTTTATCATTCTCATGGAGACCTTAATCATTCAATTAAGTTTTTTCACCAAAACCTTGTGGATTACAATCTTTATGACAGTAATTATTGAGCCAATTTAACATTTTGGGGATGGCTTCAACATGTTTGGTAGTACCTTCTGAATTAGCCGTGCATGATAAGCATGATCTTTTGAGTAGATGATGACAAAAGGAGGCATCTCTTTGACGCCGTGAGCTTCTAGTTTTTGGATTTGTTCTTCTTAACATTTCAACTCATTTTCCCATGTCATTCCAAGTGATCTTGTCTTACATATGAACCCCAAAGCAGTTAGTTTTTAGGACTGATAATTAAAATCAACGAATAATCTGATTGCAATCTTGTTGTGGTGACTAAACTAAGGGGCTCTACAGGGAGCTTTTAGGCTTATATTATGTAGCTTCTAGAACAAACCACCGACTTTGGCATTTGTAAAATTAGACATCTGAACCACGGTATCTCTCTCTCTCTTTTTTTTTGAAGGAACCAAGGTGTCTCTGTTGTTCAACGATCCCAGTCTCTATCTGGGATTATTCTCTATTCTACAGACAACTTGAAGGAGCTTTCACTGTTCTTGTAGTATATGTTGATGTTCTCTTACTTGCTTGAAATGAACTCAGTGACATTATCAATGTCAGGAAACTGCGTAGCCTTCAGTTCCACATGAAAGACCTTGGTGAGTTAAGGTACTTCCTTGGTTTGGATATTTCAAGAACATCACAAGGTATTTTGTCTCACCGAGGAAGTATACAGTGGATTTGCTTAAATGCAGTAGGCAAGTGGAGTTAGATTACCCATGGATTGTCTGTGACACTTGAGACGACTGAGGGAGAATTATTGCCTAATGCAGATCATTCTCGAAGAATTGTTGGCAAACTCATTTATTTGACGATCACCAGCCTGACATTGCATACACAATTCAATTGCTAAGTTAACTCATACTACTCATCTACAGGCAGTTCATCATCTTCTTAGATATCTGTTCTTCGGCTAAACAAGGCATGCTTATGACTCATTCTTCAATTACACATCTGACTGTTTTAGCACGTAGTATGCTTTGTTTCTCATTAGGAGAACACCTACAAGGGGTGGCCTATATTTCTGCTATTTTCCAATTCCCTTTACCGAAGATGTTTGCAGGAATTTAACTAAGAAGCGATGAGGGGGAGAAATGTGTATTACAATTTTGAACAGTACTTTGAGAATCATTACTTCTCACCCCATTTTTGTGTTGATTTCACTATTTCAGTCGATGTCTCTCTCAGGCGAATTGAAGTTTTGTGTCAATAAGAGAATCAGTGGCAACTTGCATGGGTGAAATAAAAACCAGATTCTACCTTGATTAACCATTAACATACTAGAATGCCACCTACATTACTTCAGTCTCTGATATTTATTATGCGATATCACCTCTTCAACTATAATGCAAAGGTCATTAAGGTTTTGTTTTTTCCTTGTTGGACTGTATGATCCTATCAGCTGGAGTATAACATGCAACTCTCAAGAGATTTTTTATTTTTTTGAAAAGAACTTTCAGGCTATTACATACTTCTGGGTTGACGATCTTGCATCTTTACTCTTTGTTAAATCTGTCTTGAAACAGTGTTTCGTGCTTCTTTCTGATTACCTGTCATCTTAAGCTCATCCAGCGAAAGTCCGCAGTCTGCTCCAATTTTCCACCAGCCCATAATCCAACTTATGCAAGATGTCTCTCTCTCTGCTCTCCATTTTTCCACCACTCCATAAACCAACTTATGCAAGATGTCGCTGCAGCACTGGCGAAACCGCGAAACTATGAGATTGAGGCAGGTCGGTGCTACCACGCAAGCAGGGTCATTGATAGTCTTTATGTTGGGTTACTAGAGAAGTTGCTGGCTCACAAGAAACATTTTGCTGTTGCTTCCTTGGAAAGTTTGGTGGAACAAAAAAATGGTGGCAAGAAATGCAAGTGCTTAGCGTAGCTAAACAATCGGAAAGGGATTCAGTGGTTTGTGTTGCTCAAGACAAAAATTGAAGGGATCAGTTTCGAGAGATGGCCATTGGATTAGATAGAAGTGGCTAAAGTTTTATCCGGGGTGTTTATTGAAGAAAATAATGGGTATCTTTCATTAGGTAGTGTAGTAGACTAGTAGTAAGGAAGATGAAGGAGAGCGTATGCTACCGAAAAAGTTTATAGAGAGAGTAGGGAACAACAAGGTCGATCCTTGTAACTGCGGTAGAAGATTTTTGGCACATATTGTCATTTGTCGATCGGAGTTCTCATGAATTACTGTGGATGGGGGTATTTGAATGAGAGTCTGACCATGGGACTTCATGTGGTTGCTTGGCTTATCCATTCTGAGCACCACAATCATCCATCTTTTCTATTCTAGTGTCAAAGGTTGGCTTATATGTCAGGTAGTCTTTTTTGGAGCGTTGAGGTGAGCTAATGATGGGAGATTTGGTCGCGGGGTCATGGAGAAGCGCTGATGAAATTGGACCAGAACTTCAAGACTCGATGGCCATGTCACCGGGGAATGAATTCCATTGTCTTCTGACTAGCTAATCATACATGAATATCTGCAGAACAGTGCTTCTCAAATACGGAGGTTGGTTTTTTCTTTTCATTTTTTTGGTTGTATTGTTAGTGTTGTTGATTAGGGGTTCACTTCCACTTTAGTTTTGATTACCTCTATTTGCACTTAATAATCCAGAATTCAACATCATGATCGAAATAAGATTTAAGTTTTCAACTATAGTTGTTGAACTTTTTTCTTTAACCCTTGCCTTCAGTGTTTGAATGGCTTTTATTCAAACCATATGCAACAATTATTGAGCAGTCTGTTTTCCTAGTGATTATCTATTATTTTTTTCCTTTTGAGTCATGGATATTTTGATGGCGCTTTTGGATTATCAAGTCCCAGAGAGAGATGCTGATGCTTAAAAGGATGACTCTCTTTCAATTGCAAGCTGTACATGATCGAGCAGTAGCGTAACAAGAAGGGAGCTTTTGAATCTGTAGCCTCGTCTAAGAGATCAGTTTCTCTTGTCTTGCCAAACCATCGACCCTATGGTGGTAATACAATTAATGACTCAATCAGAGACTTGATCAATTTGTACATACAAGTAATTGGGGCTATGTGTAATTTTAGATCTGTTCTGGAGCAAACTGAGTCCCTCTCAGATGAGGGTTTGCGGCTGTACCATACACACCCTGTCTGTGAAGTGAAATGATTGTTTCATTTTGTCAAGATAAACCTCTTGGAAGATACAGATATTTTGGGTCTTCTGTGATGATTAATGTAGAACAAAAATGCAAAGCCTGACTGTTATATTGGGCAATCAGCTTCTGAAGAGGGAGGCGAGAAAGTACTGCATAGCACCATTTGTAGTGGTGTTTCAGGAAATATGCTTATAGATGAAGGCAGCCTGAGTCAATTCCACAATCTTCTTCACCATATATACTGTATTCAATTGGCGAGTCCCTTCAGCAGGTAACCCAACTTTTCACTAGCAAAGTTTTGCAGCAAAATTTTGTATGAATACACAAGTTCAGGGCTCATAGGTCCGCATGAATAAACCCTTCTTCTGGCCTCAAAAAAAAAAAAACTCTTTTATGCCAATAGCCAAAAACAATGGTTGCACTTCTAGACTGGCTGATTTGCGAATATACTCTTAATCTTAAAGTTGAAATCGGCCTCGCTATCTCCCTTTACACAAAAAAAATTAACACTTTGCTCTTCCATTATCGAGCAAAATGGCTATAAGTTGAACTGAAATAAAAGAAGTTGACTTTGATTGGATTTTATTAGACTTAACTGTTAACATACTACACCGTGCTAAAAGAGAGATACAGGAGCAGAAAGTGAGATGATTTTTTTATTGGTCATTCACTAATGAATTCAACAATCTGCTGTTTAGAATAAGATAAGAAGTACCTCCATTTATACTAAGCTTACAAGTGATGTAAACTGTACAAGAAATGTTCACGTTTCCCGCCAAAATTCTAACTGTAACAAACTTCTAACTAACTACTCTCTATCTTCCTTAACATTATCAAAAAAAAAATGACCAAGTTAGACGGCACTACAGCTTTAACTATATTATTTAAAACAAAATAAACTAATTTAAAATGAGTTAAACAAAGCTTGACTAGATGAAACTTTAATTTAGCTGAACATTGATAGATGTACATCATACCGAAGATAATACGATCTTACTTATATGATGTGGCCAGCTTGTAATGGGCCGTCTCATTTGGGCTTAGCCAATCAAAGGCCCAAAGCAGATAATAATAACAGAAAAATTGAAACAGCTTACAAGTTATAACAGACTTTCCCGCTTATGCTCTGCATATAAAATAACTAACCAAAACTCAGAAGCAAAAATCTCATCTGTGCATTCACAAACCTCAATTGTTACTCTCAAAGTCTCTTACATGATGGATGTGAGGTCACGCATGATTATATGTAGGATATTACCCGAAAATGTCACTTACATGCTGGATGTGATGTCACGCATAACACAACAAGGTTCAACAGCATGGTTGTGGTTTGATAAGCAAAATGGGTTGATCTTGGGATCTTTGCAAAGCAACGACAGCAGTGTCCCGAATCCATTCTCTGTCCTCTTTGAACCCGGGTTTTTCGAGACTTACCAGCCCAACCCATTATCTACAGACCCTGATATATCCTATAGCTTTACCTTCTCTAGGGACGAATTCTTTCAAGCTCTCACCAGGCCGGCTGGTAGTCCACGTCCTAGGGTGTGCGACGTCGAACTTGTCTTGCAGCTTGATTTAAGTAGCTTGAGATTCGATACATATGGTTAGTCATTTTTTTCTGTTTACTGAAACGTGTTCTGGCATGTTTATTTTTTATTTGTTTAGATGCAAAATCTTTAATTTTGAGGTATTTTTGGGCCATTTTGGCCAACATTGTAAATCTTGACCCTCATTTAATTTCTTGAAATTTGTTCTGCACTCAGTAGTAGTAATTGAACTGTCACAGTTGCACTGCATCACCATATTTTTGTCCTTTTTTTGTGTTCACTTTTGCTCCATTTTTTGTTTCCTTCGGAATTTGTTTTGTTACAGTGTTAGTTCTTGAGAAATGAAAAGATACGGAATTTTATTATGTGCAGTTTTTGTTTCTGCTAATGGATTTTCATTTTCTTATGATGATATGCATCAAAATAGTGTGAAGTATTTTGTTTAGAGATTCTTGAATTCTACTCTCTCCTAAGCTTATAAATTGTTGTTCTGTAACGTTGCATTCAGGTATATGTAATATGTATATGCAATAATTATATGTGACATGTTATAATCTAGTCACTGTAGTCAGTTGCAACTTAGCTTTGCCTATGTGTTCTGTTTCAGTCAAATCTTTGTAGGAGCTTATTTTCAGTACTTCTTCAGAGTTCTTTCAATCCTTGAGCAGTTCTTTGGGACTAAACCTAGTATTCAGTTGAGTCTGATGTTTAAGCCTATCTTTTAGTTCATATATTTGGCATCCAAAGATTTTGGAAACAAATCATATCTTGTAATAGAAAATTAGAAACAGTAAAACAAGTGCCTGAGATCAATTATATTGCCACATTCAAGTACAATACCTAGGGAAACTTTGTTTTTGCATTATGATTTATGAATACAGTGCCTATGAAGTTGAAAGAATTATCTCCATCTTTCAGCTTTAGATGATTATGGACTATAGCAAAATGGCCATGAAAACCTTTCAATACTTCTTATTTTGGTGAAGTTGTTGGAAGTCAATACGTCAATGCAGCAATTGGTCATCTCGGAAACAACCTCTCTGTTTTTTAAACAGGGGTATGGTTGCGTACATCCTGACATCGAGTGCCCCCATTGATTGGGGATTCACACTCGATTTTTTTTGTTGTTGTTGAATACAACCTCTCTGAAGCCTGCGAATGTGTGTGCTCAAGTTAGATAATTACTCCCTTAAATATGCGTCCAGGTTTCCCTTTTAACAGACATCATTTTATGTCAGATTGGTGTTGACTTTTTAATTAGAGTTTGTCTTATGTTGTCACCTGGAGCTACAAAATTAGAAGTTATTATTGTTGGAGATAATATCAACAGCATTGTGTTCTTATGTGTGGCCTTTTTCAATTTGTAGTTTTGGGCCCAGGAGGTGCACCATTGCCGCAAAAGGAAGGTTCAAGTACCATAAAACTCAGGGTCGTACCGACTAGTTCGTATACTCCGTATTCCACTCCACTTCAAGCATCCATGGCTGTTGATCAAGTGAAGCCGTTTCTGGAGATTATCATATTAGAGGGTGCAAGAGGTATTTTTGTACACTATTCGATATGATGTTAATCTCCAAATGTTTGGCCTTCTACGGATTCTGTTTTTGTACATGTTTGATGCATTTGATTCATTCATAACATTGCAGATGCTACAATCTGTCTGTGCAATGCCAAGGTTATTATCAGCTGGCCAACCAGAACATTGGTACTTCTCAAGGTATATCACTTATCACTAATCAAAGCCATTTTCCAAGTACTTCTCAAGGCCAAATATGAATGTTTTGCTCCCCTGCCATGCAGGATTTTGGCTGCAAAACATATGAACTCCCAGAAGCCCCAGACCAGAGATGCTTTCTGCAGATGCCCCTAGATGATGCAAATTTCCTTCGCTGCTCCGATGATGAGAAAGATCTCACTGTTAAGATAGCTGATCCTAACAATTCTGACCAAGTGCCCCTGCTGGAGCTGCCAGCACAAATCTTCGTCAAATTCTTGGTTCGCTTGACACCGATTACACCCCCCTACGAAAACAACCCTATGGCCTAAACAGAACTGCAGTTCATGAAGGAATTATATAGTTCGTCGAACACTTTAATGATCAATCAGTAGCAAACTCAGTTTGGAGTATTTGATAGGTGACTTGTCTGTTATATACCTGAAGTTGAAACTTGAAGTACAGTGATTCACTCAGCATAAATGTGTTGTGAGGTTTCTAGTGAGAGGTGAATATGGTGTGCTAGTTGAGCAGTATTCACTTAGCATAGTTCTGTTATTCTAAACGATGTTGCTTGTTGACATACTCTGATACTCTCTACTTCTCTGTGAATATATATGTTTACACTTTCAGAGTTTTTCAATGCATTCATTTTGGTCATAGACTCATAGGTGGACGATTAAACCAACTAGTAAACTTACTCCTCAATAATATGGCAATTTCTTTTGAACAAAAGGGTATTGTACATGACTACATGGCAAGACCAAATGGCTAAAACTCAGTAACTCATATGGCACATTGGTACAGCATTCGTGTATGAACCAAGTAGCCACCAAAAAAAATCATCCAATGTGGTCAGTAAAAGCTTATGAACTCTGTAAAAAAAAATCGCAAAATAACTTTGGTAAAACTTTTTTTAAATGATATTTTTGTAAAACTTATATATTACCCAATCAAAAGTACAAATTAAAAAAAAAAAAGAGAAACAACTGGTAACAGACTTTCCCGCCCATACTCTCTGCATATAACTAAACCAACCAAACCCACAAACCTCATTCTGTTAATCATCACAATTCACAAACTCACTTGTCTAACTCTAAATTACCAAACACAGAAACCTCATTCTGTCATTCATCACAACCTCACTTAATACTCTCAATATGGCGTTGACGATATCAAAGAACAAAGTCGCGCACCTGTGGTTACTGATGTCAGACATAACAGAAAAAGGTTCAACAGCATGGTTGCGGTTTGAGCCATATGGGTTCATCTTGGGAACTATGCCAAGCAACGACAGCGAAGTACCAACTCCACTATGTTTCCTGTTTGCACCTGAGTTTTTTGAGGTTTACAATGAAGACCCTCTGTTCTCCTTTAGCTTTGCCTTCTCCAGGGACGAATTCGTCGAAGCTCTTGATGTGCGGGTTCATCGTTCTTGTACCTCCCTCGAGTTCATGTTGTATGACTATTCCTTTCCGCCCAAGTTGATTCAAAATGTGGAGTAAGTATCATTATATTACTGTCTCAGTTTATGATTAACATTTAACTTCTTATTAGTTTACTTCATTTCCTGCATATGGTTAGTTTTCTTAGACTTAATGAACTTTGTTCAGTTTTCTTGTTTATGTTTCATATCAAACTCTATCGATTTCTTTTACCTCCATTATTTCTTGAAATTCGTTTCTTCCTGGCTTAAAAAATATGCACTTATCCTTGGATTTGTATACTCCTATCTTATGCGTACGAATTTAGGTGGTTTAATTTAATTTCCCTCTTCTTTTTTCTGTTCTAATGCAAGTACCAAAAGTTGCAGTTGCATCTTTTTCTTCTTCTCCCTTTTCTTGGTTTTGCTCCATTTTGTGTTCTTGGGAAATCATTCTAAGTACTTGATAATTAAAGAAACTAAATTTCTGATCTGCAGTTCTTTTTCTGCTATGCAATGTTTAATGTTATGGGATTCTGGCTATGCTTCAAAATTTTATGAAGTCTTTTGCCAAGATTTCTTAATTCTCACCGGCCCGTTTTCTTGAATTTTTTCTTCCTGCTGATAGCCTGATACAATATAACTTCAAAGTTCAAACACGTATTTGTACATGTATATTGTACGACATAAATGATTAATTAGGAAATGCTATGATATAGTCTTTTGCATCACTTCAGTTGTGTCTGTACGTTATGTTACTATCGAATCTATTCAGGAGCATATTTTGCATCCTCTTGCTCATTCAGCTATGTTCATTGGAATTCAAACTAGCTAGTAGTAGTTTTTTTTATAAAAAAAATACTCGTACCAAACTAGTAGTACAGTAGTCAAGAAATGTATGTATGTAAAAATGTTAATGTGGCTTACTACTACTACTGTTGATTGACGTTAGATAGAATTGGCTTTCTAAGACTCATGGAAGCAAATATATGGTAACAGAAAACACCTGTCGATCTGAGATATATATAATAAATAATAATGCAACATGTGCTTAGGAAGATTCTGTATCTTAATTGTGATGTTTCTAACCCTGATGTTTGCAAAAGTCAGCTCGATCAAGTTATAGAGTGAAAGCTGAGAATGTCAATTGTATTTTCGTTGTATAATGCACATCACCTGGGGTCTTACGCATGGTCTTTTCAATGTGTTTTTTAGTACATGACAACTTTGTGCGATGCGAAGACTTAAGGACAATAAAGATGAGGCTTTTACCTGAATCTTCGGGTATCAAGTTTTCCACTCACTCCCCGAGTGAAGCATCCGTACCTGTTGATCAACTGAAGCCGTTTCTGGACCTTGCTATTCGTAAGGGTGAAACAAGTATGTTTATACAACTTATATATGCAGCACTTTTACCTGTCTCTGATCATAAACTTTCATAAATCGTCTTCTTTATTTGTTGGTCTTAACGTTTGATTAATTCACTCGTTACGTACATTGCAGCTGCTACTTTCTGTCTGTCGAACTCCAGGATCGATATCAGCTGCGGAACTGAAAGTATGGCACTTGTCAAGGTATTTTATATGCTGTGAGACGTTTTATTTCCTTTCAGTATCTGATCATCTGGCCAAATAATCATCTCGTGACTTATTTTGCTCCATTGCCAATGCCATGCAGGATTGTGGCTGCAAATCTTTTGGCATCCGAGATAATAAGACATCATTCACTCTACAGATGCCACTAGCTGGAAGGGAAGCTACCATTTTCCTAGGTCGCATGGACAATGATGGGACCATCACTATTAAGATGGATAAACGTCTCAGCAAAGGTCACCAAGTGCCCCTGCTGGAGCTGCCAGTTGGAAAGAAATCTGCAACCGTCAAATTCTTGTTTCGCTTAAAACCCGATGGCCAAGGAGATGAGTTAAATGAACCGCTGTTCGATCTTGATGGAAAGATTATATAGTTAATCAGCACTGGAATGATTAATTAGAAGCAAACTCAGTCTGGGAGAATTTGATAGGTGACTTGTTTGTTATATACCGTAACTCGATCCTAGTTGTCTGTTGATACTTGAATGTTCAAACTAAGTACTTAGCGAAGTTACGAGGTAAAGTTCCGAGTGAATGAGATGTGCAAACTCCTTAATTAGTTTGACAAAACGTTTATTCTGAATTTCTGATATTGATCTGTACATAAGAATGCCTGCCTGTTGGCATACTTCTCGCAATCTGATTCTCTTTGAACTCAATTTGTACTTTTGCAATTACAGACTTTTTCATATATACGTACATTCACTTTGGTTTCAAGTGGACGAATAACCGACTAGTGAACATTCTTACATTCGGCACTTCGTACAACAGTATATTGACAATTTCTTTAAAACAAAAGGTACTATTATACGTGGCAGGCCAGATGGCTAACACATGCCATGGGTGTATCCGTGTATGCGGTACTAGAGCTGGCCACGAGCCGACTTGAGCCGACTTACGACTCAGCTCAAACGACTTGACTCACCCAGACCCTTAGCTCAAGTCAGCTCGTGTATGGTCGAGTCGGCTTGAGCCGAGCTGATACCTAGGAAAACCTTGGCTCATAGCCAAGTCGGCTCAGCTCATCTACGGTCGAGCCGGAACGAGCCGACTTGAGCCGAGCTGATACCTAGGAAAACTTTGGCTCAAAGTCAAGTCGACTCTATTTGATTGCTCGAAAAATCGTACATAGGTACAATTCGCCAGCTCGTTAAGACAATTCAATTCGAAAAGTCATAAGAGCTCAAATTTAGTCACTCAAATCGTGTAGAGGGCAAAAGCTAGACTA
>ONZK01001204.1:70524-85801 GCA_900322385.1 Pharnaceum exiguum | reverse complement strand
GTCATCGAATTGCGATCGAGCTGAGCTAGCTCATCGAATTCGAATTGACTTGGTTAAATTAAAATGCCAGCTCAAAGTCAGCTCGCTCTATTCGACTCGACTTTGACCGAGCCGACTTTGACCGACTTTAACCCGAATTGAACCGAGCGGTTTCGAGCCAAGTCAGCTCAGTGGCCACCTCTAGTATGCACTAGCTTCCCGAAATCCAGACTCAAGAGGAGCTCCTTCTAATTCATGATCAATTCATTATCATTAAAAAAAAAATGGTATATGCCTAAAAGATCCATTCCTAGCTTTGACACATAGATATGAAGGGATATATATACTTTCACTTTCAGTAAATAAACATTCTAAAAAAAAAAAAACCTCATGTTCTATGATCTTTTTTATGACAAAATTTTGCTTAAACATTCTCAAAAAAGAAAACCCACGTTCTATGATCTTTTTTATGACAAAATTTTGTTGAACCCATTTGATAAATAAGATTGGGTGAGATAAGTCATTATTGTTTACCTGATGGGTCATTATAATGACTACCGGATGGATCATTAATACCTAATCTCATATATAAAACGGGTTCAAATAATTTTTTTGTGCTTCTTTATAGCTAATTCTTATTTTGGTCAGTCATATTTTTTTTCCTATTTTTATTTTTGGAAAATTATATCATTTGGAAGATAGTCAAGCCCACTATCGATCATTTTAGCATTTATATACTACCCTTATCAAACGGCACAAATGACCTATTTTCTTTACGATTTATTAATCCTAGTGAAAATCATACTTCGGATTTAGGAAGAACACTATATGGGACTAAAAGAGTGGGCTTAATTAATTGTAGCAAAATGGCTAAGAAAACTTTCCGCTACTTATTTCTAGTGAAATTGTTAGAACTCAATATTTCAATGAATTAAGCAAACCATTTTAGGTTAATCTCGGAAATAACCTACATGTTTTCTTAAACATGATCGCTTACAACCTGACCCCCGAGCACCCCGATTTAATGGGAATTAGGCTCGTTTATTGTTGTTGTACCTTGGAACTACAAGATTATAAAATATACAAATTAAAACTATGGTGATTCGTATAAAATGTGATCAAATTTTATGAACTATGTAGTATGACGCATGCTAATTAAATTAACTATCAGAATCGTTTCCATCAATTAAACTTTCTGAATCTTGGCATAAAAAAAAACGTTCTGAATCTTAATTTTGTCTTTTCTAATAATTTGAGCTGAGGGATCTGCTCAAAAATTTACATCATTTATTTCATCTACTAATCAATGTAAGCACATTTACGAATGTAATGCGGGATGTTATTACCCATGGAAATATCGGAATGTCCATGAGGCGTAGTAGTTAATGATTAAAATTTAACATTTATTTGCAGAAATAGTAACTTGGGAAGAAATAGCCTAAGACAACTTGGAAATAATTCAGGACATACATCAATAATTGGCTAAAATCTCATGTTTTATTGCAATATTGAGGAGTACTTGAGAGCATTACATACTGTTTGATAATTAATGTGATTAAGTATATAGGATATCTCTCACTCCTAAAGTCCTAATGACTATCAAGACTCATGAGACTTATCCCGCCCATGCATGATCAGGACGGGTTAACCATCTTTTAAGCAGCTGCGTCACTCTTGTTTTTGGGTTCATGAGCATATGAGTTACTGGTGCAAGGATTGCTAGAAGCAGATGCATGGCTTCCCTTCCTCTCAAGGTAAGCCACCTTCTCTGTAAGCTTGCCAATGGTCTTATCGACCACAACAGAAAGGTCACGGAAATCTTTCAAGCTCAACCCCTCCAAGGTCTTGTTACCAATAACGAGTTCAGCCATAAGGTTTTCCATCTCCATCTCTCGATTCTTTGCCTGGAGCTTTTCAAGCGCCTCAGTGGCCTTTTCAACCCTTCGGGCAAGATATGCTTCTTGATCAAGCTTCACTTTCTCCCGGTCCTCGACAGGAACACTCTTGTACTTTGCAAGGACCTCACAAACCCCACTTTCGTTCGGCCAAACGTGGGGTTTAGCCTCGCCTGGCCCATAGATTATGGCACAAGCATCGACATCACAAAGGGTGCTCAGCTCGCCAACCTTCTTGAGGATTCCTTTTTGTCTCTTCCTGAAGGTGGCTTTCCTTGCAGTCTCATTTTCAATGAGTTGGAGTTTCACTTTTCCCCTAGTCATTGTGGGTTGAGAGGTCTTGGCTTTGGCCAAATTGATAGGAGAATGAGACTTTTAAGAGGGGATGGGTTTTGGCTCAAGGAGAAGGTGGTATTTATGCAGAAGTACAAAAGGTTTAAGAGGAGGCATGAAGACCTATCAATATAGGTACACTTAATTAGAATGAAATTGCAAAATTATTTTTAGCAACTAATTGGTCTCTCTAAGGTACTAAATGTTGGGGAATTATAAATAATAATTTTTTAGTAGAAAAATAATGTAAGTTGAAAAATTCACTGCATTTGGTGCTTTAATTTTGGTGATTACTGTGAAGCATTAGCTGGCGTGTCAATCTGCTACTCTGGATTTCTTATATTGTACAATATATTACCCTACTAAATCTCCCAAAAAGGTTTCGATTATTTAAATGAATTGAACTTAAAGATTCGGTTTTTATTTTAATTCTAAATTATTATTATTAATCACGCCATTAATTAAACTCAAATAGTGTGCTCTTGATTTTGATTAATACTCATACTCTAGTATTGTTGTATTATGTGGAATTTTACTCCCTCAATCCCAATATCTTTATAATTATTGTTCCTCAAAGACTTAGTTAGTGGAGGTGTGTGGTTTAGATTTCTCCAAAAAATAAATAAGAAACGAGATAAGTAATAAGTTTCCTAAAATGAAAGTGTAAAGAACTTTATGGGACACCAAAAATAGAAAGTGCAAAGAAAATTTTGGGACATCGGGTGTAATCATCATTTTGGTGTTGTAAGTAGAAAATCTTTTAATAACACAAATAAACTTCTTTTTTTATGATAATTTAGATATTTCTAAGGATGTTTATACCAACAAATCACCGGACAACGTTTCCAATTATATAAATGATTTGAATTTAGTGAAAGTAATCTTCAACTAATCCAAAATGACTTCTATATACTCCTTTTGTTTCTTTTTATTCTTCTTCTTTGAAAATGGCACAAAGCCCTGTTTGGAAAATTACAATATACTCTTTTTTGGCATATCTTGTCTTTTTTCTCTCACATCAATCTGCTATTGAATGTGCTCTTTACTAATTTTGTCATTTTCTCGCTCGCATTATCAATCTGTTATCTACGTTCTGTAACACACTTTATACTATGTATCTACATTTAATGAACTCGTTTCAAAAAACCCTTTCTCTCCCTTCCCCCTCTACTCTAAAAAAAAACCCTAGTCTCCACTAGCCACTAGGGGCTGCCATTAGTGCTTAATACACTAATGGTAAGCCCCCAAAAGTTCAAGTTCTTAGTGTTTTTTAGTTTAGTTTTAGTTTTAGTACTAATAAAACTAGTCTCTTCTGTATTAAGAGTCTATTTAGTCATGAGAGTAATTGTTCTTATAGAGTTCAATGTCAATATGGATCTGCAAAGAGTTGTCTTCATCAAGATGGAAAGATCAATATCAGAACAAGACATTCTTCAAAGCTATAAAGGGTTCTTCCGCACAAAGGCTGCTCAACTGAAGACATCGATCAAAAGGAGGTCGTTCTGTAAGAGAGAAATGCTGCCAGTTAGTTTTTGTTATCGAATGTATTCTACTCTATTGATTTCATATCTTGTTGATGTCAAGTTCGATTGTAGATGCCGTATAGCTATTATTTAATTAATTAATGCTCTCTTTTACCTTCAAAAAAAAAAAATCTACGTTCTGTTATCTGTGATTACCCAAATAAGGCCAAAGTTTAATGTGAACGAAGCTCCTTTAGCTCAATATAGATACATTTAGCCTTGTATTAGTGAGCAAATAAAGAAAAGGGCGTGTAAGAAGTTGTAATAAATAGCAAACTTTGAGACCAAAAAATATGCCCTGGCCAATTTAAAATAGAAACAAGAACAACAAAAAGAAAAATCACAAAAAAAAAAAAGACAAACAAAAATAAACGGAGGGGAGTATATATAAAAATATATATCATGTCATTAAACCCGCGGGAAATTTGTTAAGCTTTAGTTTTTTAAATTGACTTAGCTTCTTTTTTCGTCGTAATTTGTCGAAACAATATTTTGTTCAGGAGTTACCAAAATGCCTTATAATCACTCTAGCCTCTAGAAGAATTTTATATAGCCTCACTGAATGAAATGTAAAATCCACCGAATTTCAGCCTTTTAAGAAGATTGATGTGTACCTATATAACCAATTGAGGTGAATCTTCTTTTCAAGAAGCCAATCCCTACAGTACTCTACAGTTAAGCATCAAGTTGTGCGGTAGTGCTAGTATGGGTGACCTCTTGAGAATTCATTCGCCATTTGCGGGTAAGAGAGGATAAAGTTCGCTTGAAGGACATGTGATGGTCTATGGAACCACTCCGAATAATATATGACACTCTAGTGACCTCCACCACAAAGGATAAGTTACTACACATAATCTAGTCTTCAAAAAATTAATTTCCCACGGCCTCTTCATTGTTATTGTAGATCAAGGGAAATAAATAATTTATTAACCTCGTGGGATCATAATTAGCGCATACCAAAACTTAAAATTAGAATGTATTCTCGACAAAAAATTTATCCTCTCTCATTAAAATTACACATCCATCTACCTTTCCAACATTCATCAACATTATGAAATAGTTTCAAACATTTTTAAAATGACACCTAGTTTTCCTTACATGGATATCACTAAAAATAAAAGGTACTGAAAGATTATGTAGCCATTTTGATATAGTGCACAATCACCTAATTGCCACCTCTTTATCCTTCTTCAAGACACTATCTTCCCCTTTTCCAAGCCAAATCCTTTTTCTTTCTCTACAACAGCAACAACAACAGTTACAATATATCTCATCTAAGACAGGGTACTGAGGGAATCTGATGTACGCAGCCTTACCCCGATTTGAAAATCGGGAGACAGTATATCCCATCTCCTTTTTCCTTCTCTAAACAACAATAATCACGCACACTATAGATACAACCGTTCACCCTCAATTTTTTTTTTGTTTTGTAAGCCTTCTCTATGTACGTAATTATTTGAACTTACATTTGAGAATTTGACGCTTCATACCCAAAAAAAAAACAGAGAAAAGAGAAACTTTTATAGGACTCAATGGTCTTTTAAAAGAGGAGTATCACATTAATGCATATCAACAATGGTGCCAATATAATGCCATTATTTCTAAAATTTCTCTATGATTTCATAGTGTAGTGTTCGACAACTTTGCGGCTTTGTACTGCTTCCCATCTTTACTACTCCTATAAGGGTTCCCAAATGTATCCAATAGAACTTTAATTTGATGGAAAATTATATAATGTTAAATTGTAGCGGAATGATAAACTGCTGGAGTTAGTTCCCCCCTCTTTCTTTGTTCTTTGTCTAATTCTAGGGGATAAATTGTAGTGGAATGATAGATAGTAAATCCGAAATCTAGACTGAAAAGCCCTGCAAAAATATATCGCAATTTTGAATCACAAACACATACAACAATTTTTCTTTTCCTTACTTCTAATACGGTGCCAATTGGAAGGAGTAACTACATTAAGACGACTAGTCAACAACAACAACAACAACCGAGAGTTATCCCCATTCGATGGAGGTACTTGGGGTCAGGATGTACATTAAGACGACTAGCTTAGTACATCTTTACAATCCCATGATGACAGTAACTCCTATGAGGTTTTATTTCTCCTGCCTGTGATTAGATCATTTTTGAAGCCGATCCATCACAACTACTAGGAGCACCAGAACTCGCCTCAGTTTCATCATCTAAAACCTGCACCTTCTCAAGATGATCAATCCTCTTATTGATCTCACCAATGGTCTTTTCAAGCCACTTGCACATATCCTTGGTGTCGTCCAATCCCACCCCCTCGAGGCTCCCCCCATTGAGGCAGTCATACACCAGGTTTTGCATTTCTCTCTCGCGATTATCGGTTTGCAGCTTTTCCAACAGTTGCTTAGCTTTCGCAACCCGTTGCATGAGATAGGTTTCTTGGTCAAGCATCTTCTTCCCTTGGTCCTTTTTAGAAAAAGACTTGAGCCGTGATATTACTCTGCGAGCGCCAGTTGGGTTCGGCCAAACATCAGGCTCAGAGTCAGTCGCGCTGTAGATGATGGCACAAGCATCCACCTCGCAGAGAGTGCTGAGCTCGGAAACTTTTTTTAGAAGGCCCTTCTTTCTCTTCTTGAAGGTGACCTTCCTTGCTGTCTCATTGGCTATGAGCTCAAGCTTAGTCTTGGTTCTTGTCATCACGACCGCCAAAAGGATTGGAAGCTTTGGTGTTTCGCCAAGAGGAAGGACAGTATATGAAATAGAAATATCAAGAGAAGGGTCGATTTGGTTTAAGTAACGTTGGTGATGTTATATATGGAAACATATCACGTTTTGTAAAAAAATCTACCTTTCAAATGTTTCCAATAATATACATGGGCTCAAGCTCATCCCAAGTTTTTTGGCTTAATAGGGTGGGATTTTATTTTTTCTCGAGAAATTAAGGGGTGAAACTTTTTTTTTTCAGAGAAATTTGTGTGAACCCGTTTCATATATAAGAGTGCTTATTAATGGGACCATCGGCTACACAATAATAACTCCTCGGCATTACAATAATTACTTTCTCATTCAATCTCATATATAAAACAGATTCACACCAATTTTCCAACAAAAAAAGAAGAAATAGAGGATGAATCTTTATGGTGAGCTTTCAGCTTTTACCAGCGTGGCCGGTGTTCAGGAGCAGAACTGCAAATCAGAAGTCCTCATTGCATGGTTCTCAAACGAAATAGTCCTTCGATTTCAAAAAAAAAAGGAAATATGTCCTCAATGCGTTTACAAATGGCAAGCCCCGATCTCTTCTTCCTTTCTTTTTTGGGGCGGGAATTTAGCATTGTGTTACTACTTGGAGCCTAAAAGGGGAAGGGGAAGCCATGAAGAAAGCGTGGATGGGTTCCGTACAGGAACAGCTACAAGATCATGCATGGTTGGAAGATTTGCTTACAAGTGCAGACCACAAGCAGGCAGTTAAGCAGACATGATTGATACGGTCACCACAGTTTTTATGACCTCCTAAACAAAGAGAGCGCGGGAATTTGTTTCCCTTCTATAGAAAATATAATGAGGCAAAAACCTGAGCAGGTGTCAACAAGAACAGAACAAAGGATAGAATTTGAAAACAATTCTTGAACATTATGTCAATGGAACATCTATTCACTAAGCTACAATTGAGTGGACCAACGTATTTACTTCATCTGCATTTAGCAAGGCCTGAAGATTTAGCAATTCATGCGCTCAAAAGTTAGATCATCACGGTCATTTGTTCACACCAGTCCCTCACCTGCAGATTACAAGAGACATTTGATAAGAGGAAAAGAGGTGAAAAGACAGTATTCCAAAATATAGATCTCAGTCAAGTGAGGATAATGACAGACTGCAAAAGTGATCCCCCTTGACTTTGTTATCAATATAGCACAGTGATAAAAACAAGAATCCTACAACAAAATAGAAGATGAACAAACTTACGCAATTCATCAAAAGGAATGTTGGTGGTATTCTCTCCAGCCTGTATAAGGCGTATCTTCCCTATAAAATTTTAACAAACGAGAAAGTAAGTCAAGCGAAAAACTATAACAACGTAGGTACAAGAAAGCTATGGATAAAGCAATAGAAAGTGAGCCATAAACGGCCAAAACTAATTAATATCACAGTTTTGGCCAGCCTATTGGTACAGCGAAAGTCCGTACAAATTTCTATACAAATGTTGCTCACAACAGAAGATAGTGCTTCTCATGGCAAATAAAAATGCAGTTCCTTTCAAAACATGACATAGAAGGCACAATGCAGGATATATGATGATTCTTGAGACCTTTTTAGTCAACAGTGATATCATCAAACTTTACGCAATATTCAAAGACATTACTGTCAAAATAGCACACGATACTAACCCGACTAATAAAAGCTGTCAAAATTAAAGATAAAATCCAGGAACGTCACTGGAAGAAAACATTATGGGACACCTCAGTCCTTCCTTGGCACGCTATTGTTTCCACTATGCCTTTTTAAGATGGCATTCAACAGAGGGGTTTTCATTTGACAAGCAGATGTTTTCTTTACGACAAAGATACAGTACCAGAAAAGCATTTATTTTTTCAATCAAAATAGTCTCAACAGGTCTAGGCAGCAGTAAAAGCTCAAGCAGGACCTACAGATTGTTATCTCTGAAACAGGTCAAATGACAGCCACACCACAATAGAGGTAAGCACTGGCACAAGAAACTACTTATAATGGCAGTTAATGCTACTGTTTACACTCTATGGTCAAAGAGAAACTCAGAGAATTCCTGGCAAAATGTATAGCACAAGGATTAGCATTTTAGATAGTATACAGTCTGTTGTTAGAAGTTCAAACCATTACTTCATTTTTGGGTACTTGTTTTCCCGACCCAGATGCAAGCGGGTGCCCAGATCTGCAGGTACCTGATTTTTGGGATCAGGTTTCCGGGTACCCGAGCACCCATCAAATTTCTTCTTTAAAAAATTTGCTAAATTTTTTTGGTTGGCCAGCAAGCCACGAACATCACCAACAACCACAGTCCACAAAAACAGAACCATTGCAAGTTTACAACGCCTAACTGACCATCCTTTCTTATTCCTCCACCCTTCCCCTCCCCGTCGCCCACAACCATGGCAGTCTATCACCATAGTGCATGTAGCGACTCGTCAGTCATCACCCATAACCCAACCGTTGCATACCCTTAGCGGCTTGCGACACCATCTCCATACCTCTTTCTTTTGTTCTGTTATTTTGATTTTGAAAAAGATCTGAGAGGTAGTGAGTCTGAGATGTAAGAAAGTTACAAAGGGGAAGGGGAGGTGGACCGAAACCGGGGATATCTGAGGAGGTGAGAGTAATAGTGATGAGGAGGTGAAAGTGAGCAGCTCTTCTTGAGTGTAAGATACTAGGATAGGGTTTACTCCCTCCACTCCACTTTTATCTTCCAACATTCCTATTAGGTTGACCCTGTGATTTTACCATTCTATCCTAAAAACTACTTATTACAGTCCTAGAACAAAAACACAACTCCAACCGGCCGACAAAAGGTAAAGAATTGAATAGACTTGAAAACTGAATAGAGTCAATAGTCATTTATTGAATTTGAAGGACTTCAAACCAGGAATTCAAAGTGACCCCTCCCAAAACTGATCTGTCTAACGCCATTGATAGGTCATTTTGTGGTTTAACTGTTTACTGACCAACAAACATAAGCTAGTTTTTGATTTAACCAATCATGTTAAAAAGCCAAAAGTTAGTGAATCTTTCAACTCCACTAAAATACTTTGAGGAATAAGTAAATATCATTAAGTGGAATGTAAGAAACCCCCTAATTACAATATGATCATCTTACAGCACTCAGAAGTCAGAACAATTGACCAAATTCAAGTAGCAACGTACTTTGCTAACATCAGTAATTCGTTCATGAAATTCACATTATTACTGAAATTGATAAAAAGATACTTCTAGCACTGTGACTTCCAAATTTTCAATGGTGATGTCTTAGTTCTCTTTCAAGTACTTTCAGTTTCAATTAAGGAACATTTGTACAAATTCAAACTAAAGCCTAAATGGTACCGAATCTATCAGAAATGCATTCAGTGAATAATGAAACAAGAAATGACATTCAGTGAATAATGTAAACAAGAAACAACATACCATCGCGACGAACACAAATCTCTGGCAGCTTGATAGTTTCACGTGTGATGCCTTTGTTATAAACTCTGAGTTCAATATCCCCCTCAACATAAACTGAAGAGCTGCATAAATATTTAACGACTCAGAAAAAACATCACTTATGGTGATCAGAAGGAAGAATTACAAACTATAGACACTCATACCCCTTGAGAAGTTTTTGAACAGCATATGCACCAAGCGTTTCATTATGACAAACAACCCTATGCCATTGGGCTGGCTTTGGCATGTCCTTGTCAGCCATACTTCTATGGTCCCACATCCCTCCTGTTCCTACATTAAAAATTGTCAAAGTTTTCCCATTCCTCAAGAGCTTCTGGACGGGTGGCTGACGAAGCTTCCCACATATGATTGCCTGTATCACAAGAACATTCAAACACTTCATCTGACAGCAGTGCATTTTTAAGCAAATAGCGGCATGTCCTTGTCAGCCAAATATGATTCTACGAGGAAATAGCGGCATGAAATATATTCTAGTATCCACATACAATTTAACATCAATCTCAAAAATGTCACACCAAATGTAATCGCGTAACAAACACACAAGTACAACAATGCGCCTACAAAATCGTTTATCCATTAATGACCATAGAGAGATAGATAGATAGATACCCTATGAACGCCTCTGGCACTCCAGCCCTTCCCAGGATCCACGCCTTGCAGGAGAGCTTCCCTTTTCTCAACAATAACATCTTCATGAAAGTCCTCCGCTTCACCATTCTTTCCACCATCACCCGACAACGTCGAGCACCACAGCTTGGAACCCTTTTGCACTCCAGCCACTAATTACACAAAACAATCACCAAATTACAAACAAACGCCACTCATTTAATCCCTACCTTTCTCTCTAGGGTTTCCCCTTTTTCATCACACCGCCTTTTCCTTTCTAGCTACTCATCATCTTAAACTCATCATTTCCTCTCTTTCTGACGGTAAATTCAAGGAAAATAATAAAAGCAACAAAATGCACACTAACTGTTCGACAAAAGGCCTCAGACTAAAAAGAACAATGAAACTACAGTATACCACCTGAAAGCGAGCTAAAACTAAAAACCCAGAAAAACCCACATGGGAAATGACGAATAATTATACTTAGACAGTGCAATTAGTAAGGAAGTTAAGTTCTTGATCTTAAATTGCAGGAAAAATAACAACTGTTCTAATGAAAATAGTAAGAGAGAGAGAGAGAGAGAAAGGGATGTACCGAGAGAAGTAGAAGAAGAGGGTCTTGCAGATGATGATGTTAAGTGCTTAGCAATTTTGGCAGTGAGTGATGACATTTTGATTTAACTTTTGTGAAATGAAATGAGAAAGATTGAAAGTAAAGAAGTTATATGGGTTTAACGAGGGTTTGGTTTTTGTTTGGTCACCTTCAGTTTCTGGTACTGGTGAAAAAAAAAACAAATAAATTGCCCAAATAAAGGTTCTTAAAAAAAATTATTCCGGGTCAACCCCTACTTTCAAACATATTCCCAAACTACCGTCCACATTACGGCGACTTTATATAAGAAAAGATGGCGACTTTATTATTTCTTGTACTTAAAAAAAAAACAGATAAAAGGTTCATTTTGATGTATCATAATCATGATACATCAAAACAAGGCAAAGTCGCCACTTATATTCGGGAGATTCGCCATGGGCCGTGGCGACTTAGTGTTTTCGTAACGGGACCGTTTAACCTGATGACGTGGACGGTACTTTGGGAAATAGTTGAAAAGTAGGGGTTGAGTCGGATTTAAGTTTTTTAAGGACCATTGAGTGGGAAAAGACTCTCTCTGAAAAAAAATGTCTTTGTTTTACTTTTATCTTCGGCAAAGAGCATATAGTAAGAGCTTATTAATAGGTATTGGTCAAGGACAGTATTTAGCTCCAAAGTGAAAGTCTCGAGGATAAGGCTGCGTACATCATCTACCTCATTACCTCATCTTAGATATGATTTAGGCTGAGATGTTGTTGTTGTCAACACCATTTTTAATCAATCAATAGTTTGGCATTTTTTGCAATTGTAGAAAAAAAATCAAATTCAATTATAAATGTATAAAATAAACTCTCAAATGTTAATTGTTCACTATACGATTGGGCATCCGTCAATCTATCAACTTAACATGATAACATCTACGTAGTAGTGATCATGACTTTTTTTTCCTCGCACACTTGGTTAATTAAAGAAAGTTAATTAATGTTTTTGACCAATCTAGCATACTAGCTATAACTCTGGACAACAAAAAGCGATCATATATTTTTTTTCTTTTGAGAGAAGACCAACCATGATTTTATATAATTACTAGTCAAACATGTAAATAAGAATCAGGGTATTTCAACATCGGTTTATCTCCGAAGTTCATCGAGCTGATATAATAAAGCTTACAAAGATTGATGCACTATCACAGTACACGAAATTTGTGTATAACAAATTTAAACAAGGACTTCGAAAAGAACCACTAATGTACAAAAAAAAGACACGGAACAATGGTCTTTTCCTAAGAGGTCGCACAAAATAAACTCGTCTGACACAAAATTCTCTTCCTACAGTAATCTGCAGTCGAATCAAAATTGTACTAAGCATCAACTCTTCTAAATATATTTGTTACAGTAGCTTCCATTTTTGCAAGCACTCGGCACAAAATTGAACAAGAAAAATAGTACCGCCACAAGTTACTCATCAGATTACAGGGAAACACAAACAAGTGAATCCTCGGTTAATTCAAGGAGTCTCTCAAAATAATCGAAGTGTTTATGATCAGTGTTTATGATCCACCGCGAGAAGATGACCAAGTGGGCCTTGAACCACCACCACTCGTACCAAAACCACGGCGATCTTCTCTCCTTCCCCAACGCTCAGATTCTGGTGGAGTATGACCAGATGCAGGGGCGGCGCCAGGTGGTGGTGCAGTGGCAGGAGCAGCAGCTCTCTCTCGCAAATGGCGAGGCACATACTTACCAGGTGCTGGTGCAGGAGCAGTATTACCTGTTGGAACTGCTGGTGAGGTAGGCTCTGGTACAGACCTGATGGGAGGCTCAACAGCTCGCACTGGCTGCTCAAGAAGCTGCTGTCTACGCAGTCGTTCTTTCTCTTCAAGCTCCAGCTCTCTCTGTCTCTGCTTCTGCGCAATCTCATCCAGCTTGGCTTTGCGCTCAGCCTCTTCCTTCCTTTTCCTCTCAGCCTCTGCATGTGTCAAATGAAAAAATTAGAATTGAATAACCGTGCCATAATCATTCTCCGCGCACAAATTTAACTGACACTATCACATTTGCCACCCAAAAACTGTTTGACACATCACACAGGACATACTCCTACCAATATCCACATTTATCTTGCTGTTTTCCTTATAGGGATATTCCAGTTTATCTTCCTGCTTCCTCATTAAGTAAACGTTAAGCCGCGCTTATACCTTATATATACCTTTGTCTTACAATCCCCACTCTCTTTCCTGATTCACGTGCACCGTTCCTTTTTACCCAACAAATATCAATCTCCATCCTCATCCCTAACCACTGGTTACCTCTGCCAATCCCACCACCGACCGCCACAACCCCAACCACCCTAAACCTTTTCGCCAGAAATCGACACACACCTAATCATGCTCACTACAAATAGACAATTCCTTACCACTTTGCTTTAGCCCAGCTCTGAACCACCACCAAACAATCCCCACCCACGTTGAACCACCACCACCATCTGCCCCATTAAATTAATGCCACCACATCCACAACTTGCCCTCTCAGTCTTACCGCTAAATCGCCACAAATATGTCCCATACTCCATCATACCCTCACAATCAGACAGATTCATCATCACCAATACCCAACAGTAACTACCCACCCCCACCACCTTTACCCAACATTATCTCCCCACCACCTCTACAACTCCATCAAAACCAAAGAAAACCCGGATCTGATTTTTATGTCCACTAAGTAGCCTATTTACCTTCATATTTTGTATTTTGACTTTTTTGGTTTTTTCTTAAGGTTTTTGTGGAGAGGTGTTTTCTAGCTTTTAGGAATTTGATGTTGGGTTCAGTTTTTGAGTGTTGCTTTATTTTCGGGATTGCTTGATCTGAAAATGTCAAGGTATGATGTGTAGTAAGTAACTTTGGAGAGGCTAGTGAGCATAAGGTGAAAGGTGTTGTTTTCTCCTGGACAGTTTACGAAGTAACAATCAGAGGTTGGGAAAAACCTGGAAGCGAAATAAGGATGGAGATGATGAAGGTTACTTTGGAAGGAGGGAGGGGAGAGAGAGAGGATGATAATTTAATTTCTGTTAAGGCTAGTGGCTGTAAATTTGTTCACCAAACACAAGGGCAGTTTAGACTATTTTCATGCCCTTCAATTGCAAGCCATTTCCAAACAGGGAGATAAACTGAGGGAGAATGACACAAGCAAGGAGACCATACTTAGTAGTTAGTACTAACATTAATCATAAATATTTTTTTCAGATAACATGGATATCTAGGTTTCACCTAACTAATCCCATGGGCCCTGAAGTTAACGACCGGTAAAACCTCCAGTGGCCCTGAGTCGACTCGAACTTGGGACCTCTGGAAAAAAACATTAATCATAAATATCAATCTTTTGTTTTCTTTAGATGAACTGTTATATCCACATCATTGCCAGACTGCTTGCAACTATACGACCTTCCCTTTCCTTTTTTGTATTTTCCATTAATTCAGAAGTTGAAAAAGAAAAGAAAAAAAAGCATACCTGCAATTTTCTGTGCCTCTTCCTCCTCCCGCTGCTTGTTCAGTCTTTCCTCCTCTGTCCTCAAGTAATATATCATCTTCCGCTTAACCGCCCTAGCTTGTTTGCGTTCTTGAAGAATTTGTCCGATACGCTCTTCTCTCTCCTTCCTCAATTTGTTTAATTCGACTTGCCGATGGCTCATAACCGTTTCTTGGAAAATGTTCTGAAGCCAGGGTCAACATTAGTCAACAGTTAAGTGCAAAATCTTACTAAACCCACAGCTCAAGAGTGATATACATGCAATCGTTCCATCAGGATCATCATCTAACTAACAGTGCATGAAGTGAACTTTCAAGCACTTGTCATGTTCAAAGCAGAGCAGTTAAAAGATAATTCCAATTTTATATGCAACAGCCTAGCGGGTACTGAATCCAAAAGATCAAGTAGTAAAATCACACTAGTCAACTTTCATAACAGTACAATAGTGCCGCCATTTTCAAATTTTAAAAAAAAAAGTATCTAAGGTCTGAATCTAAAAGATCAATTTTGTAAGATTCAACCACAACAATGTTTAACAATGAGGTCAATATGCTAGTACAAGCACTGCCAACAAATTAAGTATGATCAAGGCAGCAGCAAGTAAGTTAAAAAGTAATAAGAAAACAGAGGAAAATAGAAGCAAAGAACAATCAGTTCACCTAACAA
>ONZK01001204.1:34863-48754 GCA_900322385.1 Pharnaceum exiguum | reverse complement strand
CCCCCCCCCCCCCCCCCCAAAAAAAAAAAAAAAAAAAAATCACTTAAATCCTTGTTCTTGATTTAACAAAACAAAACCTCTTTTAATTCACCCTCCCTAACTTACTCTCAACTCTAAACAAGCAGGTTAAAAATCAAGAGGCAATTTACCCACTTTACTATAACAAATCGACAACATAACCTTAAGTCTTACTCCATACCAGATATTCTCGTCACCAATTTGCAGTCCAATGGCTAGAGTAGAGACTTCAATAAACTTCCAGTTACACCCTTTAAAGTTTCAAGTACACTCTCCCAAACTTACACATCTCTTACAATACACCAAGAAACATACTAAATCTCCAAATCCTACAAGGCCACAACTAAACTTTACAAACAACTCCAGTCTCCCCCTCCCGCTCCCTCTAAGGCCGCGTTTTGTTCATATGTAGTGTTACTGTTCAGTTTTTCTTTCAGTTTCACATCAGGCTCTTATAAAAGAGAAAAAAAAAACACCCTAACTCGAAATAATTCTACTAACAAACTCCACAAGAAATATTATCCTTCTTCTTCATATACAAGACATGTTGAAGCCTTAATATAAACCTCACCTAGACGTACCGATCAAGCAACAAGAATCACTTAATTGTCCACATGTCATCTTAGTCTATCTATCTATCTAAACTCTTAAAATGTACAAAATTCATTCATCCCACACATACAAAAACCACATTCATAAAAATAAAGAAAAAAAACCTCAGTATATTTAACCTAGGCTCCAAATTACTTTTTCTAATCACTAATTCACAATCACATTCACATGCCAGCACAATACTCACTATCAAAATTACAATGACACCCCGGCCTCCAAAATGTTTCCAACCAATAAAACACAAAACCAAATAAAAAAGAACCCAACAAAAAAAAATAAAAGAAAAAAGAAAGGGGGTTTTGGGGGCATACTTATAATCCTCGTTTTTAATAAACTCAACGACAATCTCCTTCTCAGGCTGAATCTGAAGCATCTTCATAACAAGGCACATAAAGGGGGTTGGTTTCCGGTTCCCACCAAAGGTCCCACCCACGTGGTCAAGCTCCATAGCCTTGTCGACTAACGTCTCCGCAGTTAACCCGAAACACTGCTCCTTCCAGTATATGTTGGCGTAGATCTTTGAGCGTAGGATCTTCTCTACTAGGTTTTGTGGGTTTGTTCCCCTTATGCTCTTCGCTGCTGGGTCCGTACGGTTCGCCATTGGGTTGGGTAGGGAGAGGGTGGGGAGGGGCCCCCTTAGGTTTAGGGTTTGGGGTTGGGAAAGTGGAGAGAGAGTGGAGTTGGGTGTTTTGTTTTTGTGGGTTTTGAATATGGGTATGGGTATGGCGGTGGGTTTTGGGGGATTTTCTTTTTCTTTTTCTTTTTATTTATTTATTTTATGTTTTTTTAACGTTATTTTTATGTACTAATTTAAAAGTAACTAATGAATACTACTTTTAAATCGAAAAAGTGAATAATTTTTTTAAATGAAAAGAGGCAAAAAAAAAAAAGTTTTTGGTTACTATGTTAAAAGTTCCAATCTAGGGCTTAACTTACTAAATTGGAGAAAAAATGAACTTTTATTTAATTGTTTTGACACTCAACTAATTATCAAATGATATATACTAATAATTACGAATGACTATGAAGATCAAAACTTCTTACATTCGCAAATCACGAGTTGGAGGCGAAGGCGGCCAACTCAAAGAGAAGAGACTAAGAGAGCTACTGCGAAAAGCTAAACTGAACTTAGGATATAATCCGTGGTAGATCTAAACATACTTGGGCTCTATTTTTCTCAACTTAAGTTAAGTTTAGTTTTTTTGCAGTTCAACTTATAACTTGCAAACGTCATAAGTTTTGATCCTGATATAATATCCAATCGTAGTTATTAGTATATCATTAGAAAGGTCACACCATATAGTTTCATAAGCGGATAATATTGATAGGGTTTTGATAAGTGTTTAGTGACAAAACAATTAACCAAAAATTTCAGTTTTTCTTAGTTCAAGTTTAGCTCTAAAGAACTGAGTCTTATAAGTGGTGTCATTTCTAAAATATATTAAGAACAATACAAAAAAATCACAACATTTATCAACTAAATTGAACTAGAAATTCTCCTGGTGTCACTTGTACACCCTCTCCTTAGTTATCAATGAATCCGCCATTACCATTACAACAATATCGGAAGGTTGACCTCTAGTGAATGTAACCAGTACAAGTGTACAACAATAACAATGCGTCAATAGTCAATACTGTAGAATGATTTCGAAAATGACACAAGCATCAACGTAGACATGATTTCCAGATTCTCCATAAAAAGATGCAACAGAACGAACGCTGATATGCTACATGGATGTAAACAATACGCTACACGACTCCAGCATTGACGATTTTGGGCGCAAAGCTCTACTGCCCTAACTCACGCTTCAGTCTAACTTTCAAGAGCAAACACATACAATGATAGAAGTGTACAATTGTTGTACACCATTAATCCCCTCTCAGTCTCCCAGATACAATGGCAAGTAATCACAAAACATGTCCGTCTACTTCGAGGAAACATTTCACACATCAACCCGCAGGAAATTGCAACAGGTTCTATGACAAATTGACAGTATGTCATTGTCGCCATGTCGGTATCCTCCTACCTTTTGCAATCACCTTCCGGAATTTACCTTCTACTGCCGCCTGGCCTGGGGTATTTGGCCACCGGTGTCCATTGAATCAAACACAAGTTATGATAAGCAAAATAAACTCCATTCAGATCAGCTTGCTCAGAGGCTTGAAATTTATACCAATGAGGCTACTTCATACATGCATCAAGAATACAGTTGCAATATACACCATCTTAATACATATTCGAGTACAATTTTGATTTGATGAGTGACTAAGATACAAGAATAACCTCCCTAGACTACGGTCCTTCCTACTGATAAACATAATCTAATGATCACAAACCCTAAAAGTCCTAACAATTATGTAATAATACACAAAATAAAGAATGAACAACCATGTACAAACAGAGTTTTGAGAGGTCCTATCTTTGGGTCTGATCTGGTGTGTGGCTGCTTGTGGCTGATGACGTGGCAGCTCTACCATTTACCATTACATTATCGGCTGGCGGAGTCACTCCCCACTTGCCTTCCGACTCGACAGGCTCAATAACTTTAACAGTTCCGTCTGTCAAGCCAACGGCAAACTGGTTTGGGTCTAGAGGATGAGCAGCTACTACTAGGGGATATACAGTTTGGCTCCTGCATCATGGTAAATTGATGGAATATCAGGTCAGACCATCAGAAATCAGCAATGACACCACACTGCTACACAACTCATGCGTGATGACACAAGGCGTATTCAAAAATGTATTACCAACTGACTAAAGAAAGAAAAGAATAGAAACTGTACAAACTACAAAGAGACTATAATAATATATCTAACACGTTATGTACGATTTTCTTCAATGCTTTCCAATTTCCTTTCGTGGGTGAGTACCTCTACCATTCTTACTCCATACTGTTTCACCATATTAATGGTGGAGTAGAATCACTGTGGAACCCGGTCCCACAGTATGTATTCATGAACATCAAAATGGAAATAACTACTAATAATAGCAAGGATTGACTTACGCATTCAATTGAGCCTGAGACAGGTACGCAGAAGAACCAATACGGCATCTAAGTTTCAAGGTATCAGCATCAAAGACTCCAACATTACCATCACAGAAAGAAGCGAAGATTAGCATGCTGTTGCAAGAGTATGCTGCATAGGATATTGGTGCAGAAAGTTGATCTTGGGGCACCCACTGGTAAGTAAGAGTTCTTGTTAGTACCTTATAAGATATCAAACTAGTTACTGTTGTGTAAGCTAAAAGTTCAAGGTTATACCTGTCGAATGCATTCCATCTTAGATGCATCATATATTGCTAGCTGGGTTTCGTGGAACACCAGTAGTCGAGTTTGATCAGAGTGGAACTGCACCCTCGTATCTCCTGCAGCTGCCTTCCCAGCTGGAAGTTGTATCGTAACTGATCTTCTCTTCTCCCATGTGTCGATGCTCCACAGACAAAGCTGCAGCAATAAATCATCAAAGTAAGAAAGCAGAAACATCATTTGTGCAGAAGAATGAAGGTATTGTATCAACCACCCCTGACCACGGTGGATTATAATTTCCATGGACAACATCCACATCCCAAATGTCAAAAGATATGTGCTCCACTCAAAAGCAAAACAACCAATACATTTTACCAGCTTCTGGGGTTCAAGACACAACCAGAATATCAAATCAAACCAGCTGAATGATCAACTATGTAAAAGAAAAGAAAACATTAAAACAAAAGAAAGAGCTGAAGTTTCAAATACATAATCTTCATAACAAGGCATTTAAGCTCACATGATGTTTATAAATGAGGGCAAGTAAATCTTACTTGAGCATCAGCACCAGATGAAACTAGGATGTTAAGAGCAGTTGAAAAAGCTAGACCACTGATGCGTTTCACATGGCCTTTCAACTTTGATTTCACCTGAAGAATAAAGGAGATAAATATAAGCAACCCCAAAAGAAATTGCTCAAAGCAGGTAAAGAAATCCTGTAATTCTAGAAGTACTTACCTCATCAACTCTAACATTGTAGATGTGAATTGTTGAATCTTCCATACCAATGGCTATGATGTTATTGTCAAGAGGGTGGAAAGCCAGGAATGTCGAAGTAGGCGGAGGTGGCATGAATGTAGTCATGACCTGGATTTTGAAACGTTTGTTGCTCAATACCACATTTTTTCCAAACAAAAAAGAACATGTATAAGTTAGAAGATTCTAGCAAAAAAAATATACGTACCTTGAATGTCATCATATTGAAGAGTGACACCTTTCCTCCAGCAGCTGACATTACATAAGAGTCATTCTTCGAAAGTGCAATGCAAGGAACAGCTTCTTCAAGGTTGACGCCTGTGACATCATTAGTCATAAGAAGACCACTGTTTGGTTGCCAATGCTGAGGAACAACATTGGCAGTGGCCTATAGACACTAAATAATCAGTATGTATCCTATCATAATCAGATTTAAATAAAAGAGATCAGAACTTTCTCCTACAGCATTACCTTTCCACTGGGATTTTGCTCATTCCTACTCCACTTCCACAGCTTTTGGATACCATTGGACCCAAGAGCTAAAATCCCAATACCATTATTGGTGTATAGAAGTCGGGCAACCTGAAAGCCATGAGAACGATGCAAATAAACAAATAATTATATACAAGCAAAACTATAATTTGACAGGGTCATCCAACAAACCTTATTAGAACTGTCGGAGCTTTCCGGTAAAGTCACAAGCCTGCACTGGACAGGCTCCACAATTTCAGCCAACTGCCATGGCTTAACTTTTTCAGTTACATCTTCCACGGTCCTACCCTTGTCAACACCCCTTGGCAAAGTATCAACACCGGACTGTAGACAAAAATGCATTTGATGAGAACTTATAGCAGAAGAGCAAAGGGGCTTTTTTTTAATACTTTGAACAGTCTGAACAGCAAAGCCTTCTCTGGAAAGGCCATCATTTGATTGACACTCTTTTCAGTTATCTGTTTTATCATGTCTGCATACGCGTGCCTTTCCTAAGATTACAAAATTAACTACAAAATGATGCTGGATGCCAAACCAAAATATGCATGCAACATACAAATCCACTAAAGCGACAAGGCCAATCCCGGGCTCTTTTTCTTTGTTTCGGACAATTAACAGAAAGATATGTTTGAAACCAGCCAAAATACAAAGATAACAGAAAATTTCTAACAAGGAGGAACATCATGCTTTGTTACCTTCATAGAACCAGCTTCAATAGGTGTCCTTAAGGCTTCAAATGACGGTGCTTCCACTGTTCTTAGTGACTTCATCCCAGCAGCATTGGCAAGTATTTTGATTCCATTGTCAGTTGTGGATACAGCAAGCAGATTACCTTCTTTATTGAACCTTAAACGTGGTAGACTCTGAAATGAGTTGATGAGAGCTGAGTTATTAACAAGGCCAAAATAAGAGTACTATACATGTTGACTTTGGCTACACAAAAACTTACTGGAAGCCCTCCCTCAGCATCAGTGTAAGTTAGAAGGCTGGTGTTTTCCATGTCCCAAAATTTGATCTGATGATCTTCTCCTGCAGCCAAGAAGTGATTCTGTGTGGTGTCAAATTGTACAACACCATTTGATTTCCTCCTAAACCCATTATATGTCCTCTTTATGGCCCCTTCACTTTCATTCCACTCAACCAGGTATGACTCTCCCTCTTTACTTGTTCCACAAGAAAATAACCTACACAAACGGGCCACATTGCATCAAAACATCATACTTAAACACACACCTTCAAATATACATCTGTCACCGAGCATAAGCATTAACGAAAGACGCCTCTTCTCAGGTTCCATACCTACTACCATCAGCACTGTAAAGCATTGTAGTGCACCAGTGCCCTGGAGCGTCATAGTCTACTTTAGACCCCGTGTTATCATACAGCCAAGCTTTAATTTTCCCATCAATTGCGGTTGAAAAGATGAACTGAACCAAAAAGTGAAACCATAAATTGTGAAGTTACTAAAAGAGGAAGGAGGCCTTAAAGGGCACAAGATCCTAATGGGAACGTTTGACATCAACTGATTCTTGCTGGCTTAAAATAGGATTTAATGAGAAATTCTAATGTTTTAGAAATCAATTTAGTAGTACCTGAATGTTCTCCTTGTGATGAGGGCATATCGAATATACAGGTGCTTCATGGCCTTCAAGATTATACAGCCTTCTTCCAGACAAATCCCACACCTGTTTCAAAGATAACAGGAGTTGAAAAGACATGATATAAGGGTATGCTAACACACTAATATAGGAGAATTTGAGTCCACTTTACAGTCTCTCATCAAGGAGAAACATTCTCACCCTAATCAACTTGTCATCTCCGCATGTTAGAACACACAGCTGCTTGTTAGGGTATGCAAAAGCTATATCATTCACCCCACCATTGTGAGCATCAATCTGAAAGTTCAGATGAAGCCTTATTGTCAATTCCGGATAATCCAGCAGCATAAATCATTTTATATTTACTAAATAAGAGAAAGATGTATTAACCTCCAGCTGTTGTCGAAGATCATTGGGCGCAGAATAAGCATACAAGTGAATCAAGTGCTTAGTAAATGCAGCTCCTGCATCAATCAAAACACGCGTGTTCCGTCAACGAAAAATGGGAAGAAACCTACAGCATATGCAACAATTATCTCTCCTGGTTAACCTACCAACATAATTCCCATCTGGGCTCCATGCTACACGGCTGACCGATATTGCGTCCTTTACAAAAGCAGCCTGTAAAAGAAATAAAATAAGAATCACAGAACTCAGTCAACTAGATTCTTTCAAACAAAAATCTGTCCGCCCCATAAACACACTGCTTCTAAATTGTTTTATGGGTTATTTCAAGCAAACACTAAGATGTGAAGACACATGCTGAAAAATCCCACCATGCTCACAGGAGTAAGAACAAGAAAAGACACTGCTTGGAAACACATATCATATCATACAAGTAAAAGAGCTAACCTGGAACTGCATTGAGCATGAAGACAAATCCCAAACTTTGAAGGGCTTCGAGACCAATTTGTCTCGTAATCCAACTTCCCAGAGAGTAATATCAGCACTAGCCGTACCAACTGATCAAAAGCCAATCTAAATTAAGAAACCAAAACAGAACAAGAATGGAACTGTTTGACAAAAATTATACAAACAGCCTTCGTACCAATAAGTAATGTCTGATGAGATGGGTGAAAATCCATGCTTAACACAGCAGAACCTTGGTGCAAAGTAAAAGCCACGTTTCTAGGCAAGTCATCCTGCGACCAAGAACCTTGATGGCGAGGCGTGGGATATGTAACCTGAATACAAGCTCAGTGACCCCAAAAGTTAACATCACATGTTCAAAACATTCTTAATTGATATTCTTCAACACAGCAGGCAACAAAATGAGGTCAATACCTCCTCAACAGATTGTGCAGGACGTAGACGTTTCATCAGTTGCTCATGTTCAGGATTCTGATAATCAAGCATGCCAAGAGTTGCAGGAGGTGTTCTTGGACGCTTAACTATTGGGACTACAAGAAAAGAAAGAAATAGTGTGAGGCTGACAACTTGTACTGTTTACATCACTAATTGCTGTAAATTTAGAGTAAATACAAAATCTTCCCCCGTAGCTGATATAAGACACACTTGTAAGTAACTGCTGAAGAACCCCCCTCCCCCCCACACACAACAACAATTAATGGGAGGGAGGGGGGGGGGACCAACATACATGTTACCTTACTATATTCGACTGTAGAGTTACACACTCAAAAGCATCCATTGCTGAAAGGAACCACAAGAACGCAAAGAGCTAACATCAAACATTCAAGAATACTAACCTTGGTTTGGGGGCACTGGAATTGATGATGCAGTTACAACAGCTGCTTGAACAGAGGAAGAAGCAGCAGCATTTGCCATCCAACCAGCCAAAGCATTGGCATTAGCAGCAGCTGCCGCTGGCGGAAAGGGCTGCACAATAAACGAAAAAGACGTCACTAAAGAGGCATACAAATAGTAAACAAATATTCACAAAACAGGTATAACAAAGATTATAGACAACATACAACATGAGGCCCTAGCGGCGTAAAAGCTGCAGGTTTTGCAACAGCAGCAACTGGAAGGTTCACAGGCGCAGGGGCAACAGCTCCATTTGGAGGCGAGCATGTGTGATCAGTGAACAATGTCTTAATATCAGGGTTTGGTCTAGGATTTTTACAAAGCTGATGCTGCCAATTCAAACTGCAAGGATAACCAAAAAAATGCATCAGTCACCATAAAATAACCATTCCTCTACAGAAAATTACACTCAGTAATAGAATACAGAAGGAAATAAATTGTGAATTTAAAGGCATATCCCAACGTAGTAAAATAAGATTTGTAGACATGAGAATTCATGATCAAACAGACAAATACTTTGACAAACAAGTTCCGTATACGCTGACAAAGCGATTGACAACAATTGCACTACAGGATTAATGTATAAGTCATTGTCAAAAAAAATCGTATAGGTAGAGAAATCATTTTTCTTAGCAACTTTCTGAGCTAAGCTCTCATTTTGAGAAATAAACTTTGCAACATATTAGGAACAAAATCATCCTGGATTCAGGAATCATGGATGTACCAAACCAGTAACAACTAACAAGCTCATTAAAAACTGCCGAATATTTAACCAAAATATTTATCACTCTTCCAGAAAATAAGAACACATTGAAGCTTCTAGATAAATATACAGTTCAGCTGAAAATCTGCATGCGTTTTAGTGTTTTATAAGCATAATCCCTCCATTCATGTGTGCTCATATAATTTATTTATCAGGTACTCAGAAATTTCTTCAAAACCAAAAGTTGGTTTGGCAACTCTAGGCCCTAGACGACCCACCAAAAAAGCACTTCCATTCAGTTAGTGCGTTAAAGAGGTCCAATTATAGGGGTAGGGGGGGGGGGGACGAGAAACAGAAGTGAAAATGTCAAGGTACATTCCTCTCAGCCGAGTTGGATTTAAAAAGCACATTGCGAACCTAGATGCAGCAGGGGCTGAAACCTAGGATGGCCTCAAGTACACGCCTTTTGGCTGCATTTTTATTGCCAATGCAATTGAATTGAAACCCGAAAATGAGGGTTCACCAGATGGTGATACTGACACATGTCTCAGTCTGCTTCAAGGGCATTAAGGCGCAGCTTGCCCTGTGTTCCTAGGCTCAATGAGATGCACCTTTTGGCCAAGGAGGGAGAAATTGTCCCAAGCATAAAGGCTAAGGCTAAGGCCTAGGCATAATTTTTTCAAGAAAAAAACCGGGAAAACAAAGTTTCGCAAAAATCAAAGGGATAATAGTGCACATTCTTACCTTTGATTGATCAGAGTGCGCAGCCTTGATGACCTCAATGTAGGGAACACAAGCTTGTCACGGAAAAGTGGATTTGCTTCTATCAATTTCTTAAGCTCAACCAACATGATGTTACGAGCTGTTTTGGTGTCGCCATACTTAGAAAGCTGCTCATTTTCCCTGCCGTACCCAGCAAAAGGAAGGAATTGGTATACAACGCCATCAAAGGAGTCTTAATAAGTATGCAAGTCTAATGACGCAAATGAACTCAGAGAAACATGCTACTGAAACCAGGAACTACTTTCTTTGGGCCTTGGTGCTTGTAGGCCTGCCCCACAGTCAAGAGCAGTGGAGAGTGGCAGGGAAGTAATTATGCCAAGCAAATAATATAAAAAAATGTGAAGTTCAACATGGTTATAATGTGAGAAACAAAGCACATGCCCAAAATAGAAGGCCATAAAACTTGACAAGGGTAGCCGGCTGAACAAATTTAAGCCATCATCTCCTAACAAAAAATAGATGACACTTTCAAAAAATATAAAGATATAAACATTTGCCCTTAATAGAGGTAACCCACCAAAAACTTATCATTGCCTATAGCACAAATTTAGGCCTTGATGGAGTAAGCATTTCATGAAGTCATAGCAGCTTTTGGCAGTACATGGTGCTTATAGTGTTGCAAGCGAACAACTGACACATACTAGTACAAAACTTTTCTTTGCACTGCTCTAAAACCTCCACTAAGGTGCTTATATTCCAATATCCCAGTGCATTACATGGTGCAATTCAAATGATCAATCAACTCACCTGAAATTGTTCAGAGTCAGAAGCTGAGTAATCTCTTTGTACAGCTCTTCATTGAATGTGGAGAACACCTTCAAGTCACCAACCAGTATCTCCACTGCCTTCGCCTTGTCTTGCCTAACAAAATCAAACAACCACAAAACCGCCATTAATACAACGCCACTCCTCACGTTTAAACACACATGCATTCACTCTTTCCAGAGTAGTAGTCTACGCAATGCAAGCATACCGGTCGAGAGCTTCAAGATACTTCTGTTTGCGGATTTCAAAGAATATCTTCATCGAGTATCTGTTATCATCCACTTTTGTATACCCAGATAGGTACTTTTCCACTTCATCCCATTCTCCTGCTTGCACTTTCTCCTCAAAGTACTTCATGTTGAAGTAAAACCCTGATTCTTGCTCTAGCCTATTATCCACCATTCCATAATAAACAAACAAATAAATAAACCATTTCCTTACATAATGAAACATCACAACCCAACCCAAATATCCAAAAGCAAATTCTAAAATCACTTTACTGAGCTCTAACTTCACTCAAACCCCACACCACCAAAAACAGAAAAAGTAAAATCATTTAGCAAGCACAGCATGCACAATCATCAAATTCAGGCAAATCATATTACATTCATTATAAATAAAAAAATTAGCTCTTCCCAAATTTCACCAACATATATCAAATGGGCAAATTCAAATTTCCCTTCAACGGTTACTTTTTTAATTTCTCCTAACACCCACCCAAAAAAAGGAAAAGAAAATCATGCAGAGCATATATAATTGATTAATTAATGACTAATTAAGTACAATCAGCTTAAGTATAATTAACCCAACAAGTAAAAATTACATCTTTCCTAACAAAAGCACATGCAAACCCACATATCATGATATTTTCAAACATACCCTCAAAAAAAAGGAAAATTAAATAATTAATTAAGAGACAGACTTTTTTAATATAATTTCAAAAAAAAAAGGAAAAGACAAATACCTGTGAACAGACTCTTTAAATTTCTCCTCCTCCAGAAACTGAAGTATAAGAAAAACTAATTCTCTGCTCAACGACGACATAATATTTTCGTATAACCCAAAAAAAAAAAGGAAAAACAAATTCAAATAAACTAACAATCCAACCCCAGCTACCCTCCCCCTAGATCAGAAAGAAGCTTCAACGAGCTGACTCACTCACAGATCAGACCCATAAATTAAAAAGAAGAAAAAAGAAGAGAGGGAATGGAATGGAAGAAATAAATTGGCTAGGTGTTGGTTTGTTTGGTTTGTTGCAGAAGAATTAATGTTACTCGTATTATTATGGCTATAAAAAGGGGGAAAGTGGGGGCTCGTACTTCGAGGAAGTCTAGGGTTTCAAAGCTTGATAAGGAAAGAAAGAAGAAAGATAAAGCGTTGTAATAATATGAAAGAAAAATAAAAGGAAATAAAAAGATGACTTCTTGGCTTCTCCTGCCTGCTACTTGTTTTTGTTGTTGGGTTTTGAGGAGTTCGATGCGGGTGAACAGAATTTGATAAGTGAGTTTACTTATCTGATAAGTGATTTGACTTATATGATAGGTCTGCCAGGTTATATCAGAATAAGCGGATGTGAAGGGGGGGATTAAATGGAGTTGATTATTCGTACTTGGCGTCCAGAGTTTATGTGTCGTGATATTTGGGGGGTTATCGAGGAGTTTGACTCGTGAGATGATTGGTGAGACTATTTATAATGAGAGGAGCGTGGGAGGAGAATAGGAGATGAATAGGGAGAGATGGAGAAGGAGGCTTTTGATTTGATTCGCTGACAAATAGCGTAAGGTTTTGTACCACGGATTTTTTGAAAAGGGAACAACTGGTTGGATGATGTATGGATGGATGGCTTTCATTGTTTTTTTCTCTTTTCTCTTTGTCATAATACGTTAATCGTTATGTATCTGGACACGATTTACTAGTCAGCAATAAATAGTGAGAAATTTAACATTTTGGATATCCGAGATTTGAGTTAATTTCATTTTGATATCTAAAATTTGTATATTATCATTTTAGATGCTTGAGGTTATGCTTTAGTTAACATTTTGGGTATTTGACCAAAATCTATTAAGTTAAACCTTGAAATACAAGGTTAAGAAAGTAATTTCACTTTTCCGGCTAAACACAGCTAAATTGTATATGGTTTTAAAAAGTAGGATTGAATAGAGTATTGGGTCTCAATGAAGAGAAAAGAAAAGAAAATAACCAACTTTGCCACAAGGCCACAATGCTGGGAGAAGTCAGTTCAATTTTAGAAGAATTTTTTTTGTACAATGCACAAAGATCTTTTGACTGCTAGCCTAAGCGTGACGTTCTTTGCCATTGGGGGAGTTTTAAATATTTTAAGGAATCGAGTCATAACATGCAACATCCACTTACCCGAATCGAAATTTGGCGGTATCACACCCATAAATTACAGCCTAACCTTACAATACTTTCAACTACAACTGCAAGACTTTACATCTATAACTCCTCTTACAACTATATGAGGATAATACCAAATTCGCTATAGTTATCAATCGTGGTGGATTTGGGGGATGGGGGGCTTGAACTCATGGTTCATTAAGATTGAAAACTAACGGCTTTGAGAGATTAGTTTTCTATTCACATCTTTTTATTATCTCATAAGAAAAAAGTGATATCTTATTTATTTATTTTTTAGAAAAAAGTCATTTCTTGTATTGAACTTAACTATATTCATAATAAAATATAAATGTGCTTCTTAAATTGATGGCGTTGAATTTTAGTAAATAAAAGAGTTTTAAAAAAATACCTCTATTCAAGGGCTTGTTTTTTTTCCCAGTTTTTGAAGATCAAACTAAACACGAGTGAATTTCTCATAACTGGACTGAACTAAACTTAAATGTGTTGACTTGAAACTTTTGTGTAATTGTATTGACACACAATGAATTATTAAAATCATATCAATATTACCTTTTAAGAAATTATATGACTATATGGTTAGACCTTTACAATTATATATAAGGAATTACGAATGGATAATATTGTCACAACTTTTCACTAACATAAAGAAATGAGTTGAATAGAAAAGAACTGAATTTCTATTAACTAAACTAGACTAAAATAATTATTTACAAATTGAAAAAAAAGGCCCTTAATAGCTTTTAAAAAATGAAATGAAATAATAAGTGTTAAGG
>ONZK01001204.1:15020-34495 GCA_900322385.1 Pharnaceum exiguum | reverse complement strand
TTTTTTTTTTTTTTTTTCATTTTTCTTTTTTAAAATGATTTTTTTTTTCTTTTTTTTTTCCTTTAACTGATTTTAGGGGGCGATTAATCGCATATCTAAGATAACACTTTTATATTGCATTCGGAGGAGCGATTAATTGCATTCAGATGGCGATTAATCGCATTCAGAGGGGTGACTAATCGCATTCAGAGGGCGATTAATCGCATATCTAAGTAACACTTTTTTATTGCATTCGGATGGGCGATTAATCGCATTGAGAGGGGCGATTAATCGCATTCAAAGGGCGATTAATCGCATATGTAAGATAACACTTTTTTATTGCATTTAGAGGGGCGATTAATCGCATTGTGAGGGCGATTAATCGCATATGTTAGAGGAACTTTTTACCATTTTTTTTATTGCATTTGAGGGGCGATTAATCGTATTTAAGGGGCGATTAATCGGATTCAGAGGGGGATTAATCGCAATAAGAGGGGGATTAATCCATATTGCCCAGTTTTTTTTTTTTTCGAAAAAATCGATTTTTTTAAAAATGAGTTTTTTTGCATTCGGTGGGGCTATTAATGAAGGAAGGGGGGAATTATTAGGCCGGGTGTACCTAGCTAGGTGCACCCTGTTGCTATGGGTGTACGGTTCATACACTCAAGTGTTAAGTTTTCTAAATTATTTGATGTTCCACCCTTTAAAAAAAAATGATAAACCATTTTTCGTGTATATGGTTTTAGAATTGTACTCTCTCTGTTTCTAAATGTTCTTCTACATTTCTTTTTTATTTCAAATTGTTATTCCTGTTTGCATATTGGGACTATTTTTTTGTTGGCAAAATGAACACACTGTCCTTACTTGTTTTGGATATTTTCCAAGCGTTTGTCACAAATATAAAGGTAGAAATGTTTATTTTACTAAAATCACTATTCTAAATACACGTGCCCAAACTAAAAGTAAAAGAACATTTAAAACAAAGGGTAAAGAAATAAGGAAACTAGGCGGTGGATTGGATGTTGGCTAGTATGGGACAACTATTACAAGATGACGTGGTGTGTGATACATCGTGGTGCAGGAAATTAGATATTACTCCATATAATTTTAGCTAATAAATTAGGAAAATCACTTAAGAGAAGGGCCTCATAATTTCTTTTATTCTTTACCTTAAAAAAAATCCTCACTAGTCACAACTCAAACGTATGACTGATTAAATTCTCCAATTTTTAGGTGTACGGGGTGCTTATTGCAAAACATTTCAACATATATTATTAGTCACATTTTTATTGTCATTAGTCAAATCCTATATCATTAGTTATAAATCCACGCGATATACGTGTACGGCCGGTGTACCAAAGACTAGATAGATTAAATTAAAAGAAACATGGGCCCCGCGATTAACCTCGAAGTCCTCGCACTCGCTAGCTATGATACGGAGTACTATTTCGTTTCGTCGATATCGGATCTCATATATATCTTGAATATCTCAATCTATCGTGCATGTGGTTCAATTTCTCAAAGCTCAACCATCAAACGCCAAACATGCTGCAGAACTTTCACTTTCATTCACTCTTTCTTCTTTTTCTTTTCTCCTTTTCAAATTCTGACTTCATTTCTTTTGATTTTTCTCGTGTCCTTTATGTCCAAACAACGGGTTGCCAGAAGACATGTTGGATGGGCCCTACTTCTCGAATGTGGTTGGATGTGAGCGACGTGTCGCTACCACTAAGTGCTCCCGGCGTCTAAATCGTACGCGCTAATTTCTGTCATTTCTTAAACGGATTTTTCACCATGTACCCTGAGCTTTGACTTAATTCACCATATACCCAATCTTTTTGAATCGAGTACCATATACTCCTGAACTTTCATTTTTTTCGTACAAGATACCCAACGTTACTAACTCCGTCAAACTGAAGTGTAAAATGACAAAATTACCCTTATTGAGGCAAAAAGCCACAAAACACTTATTTTCCAAATTACTTATTTTTTTCACACCTTTATTCATTACTCATTACATCGCTCACTGCCTCAATGTACCAAAACAAAAACAAACCTTTCTCCTCCTTCCTCGTGCTTCTCACCATCAAGAACCTCACAACAACCATCACAACAAAGTGACGAACAATCGCAATACCATAACACCACCACTATCGACACCACACCAAGTACTACTCAACGCATAATAATATCCCCAAAAAGTGATTTATATCCCAATTTCAGTCTCTCACCTCCTTCATCCTTGCGTCTCTCACTCGAAAAACACAACTTTCAACCAAAAGAAAACCTTGCTCTCTGCCTTTCACTCGACCAAACTAACCTTGTGTAGTTGTGGTGTTGGGTGTCGAATGAGGTTTGGTTGTGAAAGGCGTTTGAAGAGAGAGAGTGTGGGGTGCGGTAGTGTTGGGTTGTTGTTTGCCTAGTGGTGGGTTGATGTAGTGGTGCGTTTGAGCAACGACGGCTGGGGCAGAAGACGACGGGGGCGACGATCGTTGTTGCGGTTGGGCCCACGACGCAGTCACCCACGACACGTGGAGAGAGAGAGCTCGAGTTCAATATGGGAATGGAGATAGGTCGGGGAGAGTGAATGGTAAGGGTTAGTTGGTGGGTCTGCGATCTCAGCACCGTCGCAAGCCATTAACACCACCACCGTCGCCGCGTTGGCTGGTGGTCAATTCGATCTGAATATCGATCTGACGACGGCGTCCCCCATGAACAATGTCTCGATCTAGGCGGCAATGGTGGTTCGGCTGAAAACGGGGAGAGAGAGGGAGTGGAGGTTGGGGTGAGTGGTTGTGTTGTGTGATTAATGGAGGAAGGAGAAGTGAAGAAAAAGAAAGAAAATGGAGGCAGAAGGGAGTTACGGGGAAGAACTAAGGGAGAGAATTGGGGAAAAAAGGAAAAGAAAAAGGAAATTAAGTGAAAAAAATATAAATGAAAGATAAAATATCATGTAAGGGTATAATTGACATTCCATAGTTTAACTGACCCATAATCGCATGCCACGTCATAAAAACTAACGCCATCTAGTCTCCGTTAGCACATTGGGTATCTCGTGCGAGAAAATGAAAGTTCAGGGGTATATGGTACTGGATTTAAAAAGATTGGGTATATGGTGAATTAAGTCAAAGCTCAGGGGTACATGGTGAAAAATCCGTTTCTTAAACGTTCAATCATTTTCACAAGGATAGCAGTATACTACGGAGTAGTATACCAGTACACCAGTATCAAGGTGACTTTGGTGTCCCATAACTGTGTTTTATCTTATGTGCCATTTTGACCTTGTTTGGGAGATAACAGGTAACGGTTAGCAGTTAACATTTTGACTAGCAGTTAGTAGGTATAACTTGTTTGGTATATTTACAATTAATCAGTTTGTAGTGTTAAATACTAAAGAAAAATCAAAATGCTCTTCAAAATGCTGTTGAGATGAGCATTTGGAGAACGGCATTTTGTGGACCTAAATATGTTTCCCAACTAATTTTTACCAAACATGTTCAAGAGCATTTTCTGACTGGTCAAACTACTCTTACAACACAAAATACTAACCGCTCATACTAACTACTCTTCAACCAAACAAGACCTTTATCTCGATTATATGTGATTAGTTATTTAAATGTATTAACAATCACGAACGGCCCGAATTGAAGTGACACACGAGATGGGACGCCGTTATGGGACATCAATGTCCCACTATCATATGAGTAGTACTCCGGTGGCCCTTCTCGCCTACAACAAGTCTTTGGTACACCGTTATAAACTTACATTTTGTAAATTATTATAATATCTTCGTTTTTTTTTTGTTCCAATTTGATTTTGGAACAAGATTTTGGGAAAAGGGTATTTTGGAAGAGTTTGTAGGTGAATGAGGAGAGATTGTGAGAGAAGGGTAGTATAATATAAGAGCTAAAGACAATGGCAAAAATGTTAAAAGAAAACAAACTAATTAAGGAAAGTGGAATAAAAAAGAAACGACCCCAAAATGAAATGGTGGAAATAAAAAAAAAAACAGAGGTAGTAATTAATACAGGTACTGATTAATAACATTTAAAAGGTGATTAATGTTATGTGTTGTAAATGTGTAGTGTTTAACAAAAAGCACTAAATTAATGTCTCACTTAAGGTTATGTTTTTGTTTTCACTATTTTCGATTTATCGGAATTCAGTTTAGCTGTCGTCCATTTTAAACATTTAATTATGTAATCGACTTTTGTGGTGGTGATTTCTCAAAAAAAAAAAAAAAGTATGATTGAATGCAAGTCACAAAGTGTTAAAAAATAGAATTATATGCTTTTTAAAATGGATGAGATGGGGGAGTAAACTTAATACTATAGTGGATTGACTCATATTTGCCTTTGACATTGAAATAGATATTAAAGTGAAACTATTATTTGCGAGTAGAATGTAGCTTTCACTATATATACAAATATTTACTTTTATAAAGAGAATTACAGAGAGAGATCATATGTTCTAACTTTATAAATTAAAAGATTTTTTTTCCAAGTATATGAAATATTTAATTGGTCGAAATAAGAGTTAACTAGTTGTAATTGATTGTAAAATACATACAAGTACTAATTTAAAAGAAATGTTATTAAAATGAGTGAGTTTGCTTGAGCACTACAGTAGTATTTAGCTAAGTTGATCTAAAAGAAGATAGAGCTAAGGCTGTATCAACTCTTAATCACAAGGAATTTGCCATTTTGCGTACCTGACATATATCATAATACCAAATTGGGGTGTAGAGTATTTAATATGTCAAAATCAGTACCTGTACTTTTGAACATTGTACCAAAATGGGACCCTAAGTATTTTTCCGTCACAAAATCTTTCCAAGTTAGGGAAATTTGATTGATTTTGCATGCAGGATTTGTCAGCATTATTACATGGCCCCCTAAAACAAGGAAATAAAAGGGAAAATATATTTCCCTCCATAAAATATACTCTCATCTTAATAAAACCTAATTCTCACTTAAAAATATTATCTTTCTCCCACTCTCTTGTCTCTCTGGGAGTTTATCTTCACCTCAATCATTCTACATGTAAAATCACTCTAATGACCCTAACTTGGACAGTTTCTATGACGGAAAACTGCTTAGGGTCCCATTTTGATACAATGTTCAACAGTACAGGTAACTTGTTTGACATATTGAATACTTTGAACCCCAATTTTGTATTATGGTATAAGTCAGATATCTAAAATGGTAAATTTCCTAATCACAAATATAGCTACATTGAGTCGTTCTTTTTTTTTTTTTTGTCATAGCGACATTGAGTCGTTGATGCCAAAGAATAGAAGAAGAACGAATCGACTCTTTAATTGAAGTTAATCCCACGAGGCCGTAGGCATGTGCTATGCGTTTAGTAGAAATGTAAAGTAAAGTCAATGATATAAGCCTGTGGCTAGAAGTCCTCATCAAAATAAAATGGTGTCTTGTCATTCACTGTACATGGTGACATTTTATAGACAAAAGCAATTGAAAATGAAATACATTTACGAGCAAATCCACTTTACATGCCTTGCATCATTGCATGTGCAATTTTTCTCGTTAAAAGTATAATCCCACCTAGGAAGATAGAATCTTCCAATAATTAGAATTTTCGGTACCACTAAAATGTAACTCCGCACCTATTTTTTTTTTAAGAAGACAAACAAAATACTCTCTTCTACTCTATCTCTCGCTAACTGGAATATTTGCACTCATTCAAGACATGATTGTGCAACAAAGTGGTGAAATGCCCCAGATGAGGGGAAGATTGAATACTGCAATTTTTTCTTTTTTTATACAACGAAGACAACGTTATTAAACTAACTAAATGCTACTCCGTTTGGTTATACATATCAAACAACACATGAAAAAAAGACTAGTCTTCATTAGTTAAGAATTATGTAGACTGTTGGGTTGAATTCTTAATAGCAAATGGAACTTTTGGTTGAAATCTCGAAGGTGTACAATTTTCACACTATAAAATACAAACTTTTAAACTTAACTTACAAGGAGAGTTGCCATTTATGGCCTGTTTGGGATTACTGTGAGTCTTCAATTTTTGGTTTTTTAATAATTCCAATTCAGTGTATTAAAGTTATTTTTGAAAATAAAACATTTGATATGGTATATCTTGTTATGATTTGAAAAATTACAATACAACTAGTTTTTAGTTTCGGAAAATAAATGAAAATTGGATGCATGCCATGACATATTTTAGATGAAACAAGCAATATTGTGCGTATCACAAGGAACCTTAAACATATCCATCTTTTAACATCAAAGACATCATTTTTATTTTTATAACAGAAGACTTATAATTTCTTAACTTATACGAGTATGCATCTTTGACTTCACTTGTTTTACGCATATTTGTAGGGATGATAATAAGATAACTCATACTGTAGCTAGACTTCAACTATACAATTCAGTGAATATACCAGTAGTTATAATTGACTTGGCGTGTAATGACTTATTTTAACTCATTACAAAACAATCTGGGAACAATCGAGATAGATACTAGAAAGAAAGGCTCACTTAGCTGGGTCAACCATGAACATTTTGGCCCGTATAAGTTGCGATCTGTGAGGTTGGGCCAATGCCATGGGCGTGCAAAGAGAATATCCAATCGGTTGGCCTGGTTTCTGGTACTAGAGTTCGTCTTTCCTCAGCACTTCTTCGAGTGGATTTTATTTTTTAGTTTGATTTAAAATTTTTGAGCCATCAATGCAACTATTTTTAAGTAATTTGCAACCTAAGTTGCAGCTATAATACAAGATCTTGCAGCTTTCTATCTTCAGCCAATGATGAGCAAATTGTAATTGGTTATAACTTCTATTATGTATTAATATGAGATACATAATATTTTAAATCAAAGATCTATATAACTTAGTAGTAATTTCGAATAATTGTGAAAGAGTTGTACGAATAAATAATTTATGATAATGTGCGTGAAAAAGTGTGAAAAGTTCTGGCAATAAAACATGCCCTTAAGGTTTGGAGTGATTTAAGGATGAACGGCAATTGTAAATTTATAAGTTGTAAAAAAAACTTTTAAACCACAATAATATAAGTGAACCGACCAAAATGGGTGGTGCATAAGCCCCATGGAACATTGCTTAATAAGTTTGATTGGTGTACATGGATAAATCTCGATGAAACATCATCTTATAAATGCTAACTTAATAAAATAATTAATCACGTAACTTTTACTTTTGAAAGTCAGTGCTCTTTGATAGAATATTTTAGCTAAGTTTATACATAGTTATAAAAGTTACTCTTAGGGAATGTTTAACATCGCTATTTTAAAGCTTCTTAGAGCTTACTTTTCAAAATTACCTCTTTTAAAAGTAATATTGAGGTGAAAAAGTAGAAGAGAATATCCCAGTTGATGTATTATTTGACAAATTGATAGTCAAATTCAAAAAAGAAGAAGATCGATTCTAGACAATAAATAACCAGAACAATGTGTTTTTAACTCTTTTTATAAATATCATAATGAGTTATAAACTTTAATTTGTTACTAATGCATGATAATGAGAAAATACAAATTTTATCTATTTTGTATGGAACAATTTTAAGTAGAGCACTCATATTCATTTTTAAAGGTGACAAGATAACTTAAGATTGTCCTCTTTAATTTGTCTAGATTTATTGGCAATTATTGAGATGGATGGGATGCACTACAGTACAATTTATGTAAGAATTGAGGTTCAATTCTCATCATTAATAATCTTTTAATTTCATAAATTACAAAAATTTAATTTTGGACAATTTTTTTTTTATGAAGACATACTGTATGACATTCCAATTCATTTATCCCAAGGGGATTAATTTCACTCAACATTAGAAGTTTTTTTTTTTAAATGAACATTTAAACTGAGTTTGGAATGTATTTGGGGTTAGCTCTCCTCTGGAGGGAGCTTCCAAAAATTGGCGGACAAGTCCCACCGAAGTAGGGTGGGGGTCTCGCCCGCACTATGAAAGTGTGTTCGTTTAGGTGGTGTCGGCACGACTTGCCATCACTTAGCGTTCATCAACAAGTCGCCACGCACCCCTGACAGGACGGGTTAAAATCTATCGTTGATATTTCGACGACTTTATATATTAGTCTCCCTTTCCTGCATCGCGCGAGATGTCGATGTGGGACAAAAACATTTAACATAGCACTGGGCAGACTAATCACTAATGTTAGAAAATGAAACTCTCTTTACATGCATACTAACTTCTGCTTTCTAGTTGGACCCCTGAGATTTTGAAATCTTGCTCATTTCTTGGATGTACATTGTTATCATCGATTTGTTTTGTTCCTCTTTCATGTTCATTTATTAAAATAGTGCTTTCATGTGGTTAATGCGTACAGTTGTTATGTCAATCGACGAATTTCCTGCTACGATTCTGATAAAGTCTGACCGAAATCGGATTTGCTTTGTGTGCCATATATGAAGTCCCATTAACATTTTTTTTATGATTGCTCCTTAACAAATAATTCGTTTTAAGAAGAGAGAGTTGCTCAAATGGTAGAGAGCACACCTTCAATCCTTAAGGTTGGGGGCTCGATTCTTACCGGCCTCAGTGCCCCTTTACACCAAAAAAAAAAAAAAACAAATAATTCGTTTCAGTTACACGACTTATACTATACAATCAAAAAGGAAAATTAATTAAAGACTTAAAAGTTATACGAGTACAAATAACTGAATAAGCACGTCTAGAGGCCAGGAGAGTGGAAATTACAGAAAATGGTGTTCCTTTAGCTGCGGAATCATTTTGCGGAGATCCTTAATTATGCTTTCAAGTTACGTGGGTAACTCAAAACACAATCCCCATCCTACAGAAGATGTAAAAGCCACCGTGGTCACCCTGACGAAACCAGAATAGAGGCCGGAGAAGCAAATGCATATTGTCTTTCAATAGTATGATTGAATCTCGTAAAATTTCTAATATAGCTGGCAAGTGTGGCAACATTTAAATGAGAAAAATTTGTGTGAACTCCTTTCCGAATGAGACTGGGTAAAAGGGGTCATTATTGTGTAGCCGATGGATTATTATAGTGTAGCCGAGAGGTCATTATTGTATAGGCGAGCGGTCATAACACGGGTTCACATAATTTTTTGCCACTGAAATAGGCTTGTAAAGTTGTAAGTTGTATTATTGCCTCATCTAGTAGTCACGTTGTTTTTCAAAAATATGATGATCTGAGGTCGCAGACTTTCAGTCTTTAAAAGTATGAAGTTGCAAGATTTTGTAAACCGAAAGTGACCTAGTGGTTAAGTAGAGCACTTAGAGCCAGGCTTTTGGACATTCTGTTTACCAGCACACTTTGAAACTTTCGGTCTTGATACCCTTTTTAGTTTTTAAATGATGAAAAATAGGAGGTCATCTGAGTGTGACTCCTTCCACATTTTCACAGATACACATGGTAGTGAACTAGTGATGTTTCAAGAAGAAATAGGACTGTCTTTCCGCTTTCGTTGACCATCCACTTCATCGTTTTGTGCCCTTGTCCTCTCCGTGACAGTTACATGATCGAGATTCTACTACAAGGTGAAGTAATATGTAGGCTTTTGCAAGTTAGGTTGGGTAACATGCCATGTTCAATGAGCTTATGGTTTATGAGCTTCAACGCTTTTCCTTCACTAGAAATTTTGGACCACCCCAAAAGTCGGTCCAGTTGGAGCTTTCCTCTTGGTAGTACGAGCACAGGTAACCAAGGTCCAGACTGTAGAGAGGAAACAAGAAAAATTGCACAATCTGCACATAGGGATAATGAATTTTAACATAAATTGAATATTTACTGATCAATCATTGTACAATACATTAGTACAACCCTAGTACAATTACTCCTATGTGCAAAAGCTGTGTAATAATTTCAGCTTCTGCTGCTCCATGCCTCCTCCGTCTGTCACGCTATTTGGTCACACATTCAGGTGGAACATGATAAGTTGAAGAGAACTGGGAGTGGAAAAAGAGACACACAACAGAGATATCATCCATAGCATAGCCATGTCGCTTTTTCTTCCACGCGCGGACTGCATGTTCTACGAGTCGTTTAGCAGCCTTGGCACGGTCTGGAGTTGAAGAAATGATATCTACCGCCTCTTGATTAGAGACTACATCCCATACCTGACACCGAGTGGAAAGACATGTCAATTCAGGATTAATTGTCTAGCTTATGAGCGCTGGACTAACCAAAGGTAAAGAATGCAGTTCATAGTATGAGCACCCACAGGCCTATACTTGTTATCTAGAATATCAATTACAGAAGCAGTTCACTATAAGTAACAATGTTCTCCATCTTTTCATACTTTCAATCAACATCACACACGAAAAGTTCAACGATGCCATGTAGCAGAAGCAGAAATGGAGTATCTTGCCAGATTATCTAAAATAGAATTTTGCTAATTCTTTATGACATCTATCTCAATATCAATTGCTAGGACCAAATCTCTACATCAAATTCTACATCTCAGCCAAAATTTTAAAGTGTTTGAAAACTGTGAACCACGTTGGTTACATATGGAGCAAAGATCTCGAGCCCTTGAGGTTGAGGACTTTTTCCTTGAGACAGAGAAATAAGCGCTTTGTTGTTTGATCTTTGTCATGTTGTTTCCGAAATCTCACCATGAGGATCACTTTATAATATTAATGCCTCTGTACGGAAAGTTACACTATAAAACTTGAACATTATTAAGATACTCGAAAGTCTGAGAAGTCCGAGATTACGATTATGAAAGGGAATATAATGTATAGATGCTGGATTACTTCAAGGGTGCAAGTGGATTTTAAATAAGCAGAAAGCACAACATACCCCATCAGATGCAAGGATAATGAACTGGTCTTTGCTGCTAATATTCCTTTGTGTCACTTCAGGCACAGATATAAGGCCAAAATCTTTGATGCAATAATCCCCAAAAGCTCTTGACATTGCAAGCCCTGGTAACTCCTCATCTGGAAGCCATACTCTATGGACTCCTGGCTCATCGTGCAAGCAAAACACTCGACCATTGCATTGTGTTATTCGCTCGGACTCTTCTGTTGACAAGGAACGCATAGCATGAGATCTACAATGAGTATCGGCGATTTAAAAGTATCTTTATTACTGGATGATAATAAGAACTCTTTCTCCTTTCAGAAAACAGTAGTCGTCTTCCTAACAAAATAAGCAACAGTCTTATGTCTAGTTATATTACGGACGGGGAAAGAAGAAAGAGGACTCACGAGGTAGATTGGGTTTGAAATCAATAGTTAGCTGGACAGCTATTAATTCATCATAATCTGAAGTAGTAGCCAGTACAGCACGCGAGTCACCAACATTTGCTATAATGATTCTCTCACCCTGAAAATAGAAGTGTTAAAGGGAAGGCTATTTCAGACCAATGTCAGACAACAAGTAATTTGAAACATGATGCGGCAGAGCTTCTGTCTTTGGTTTTCCTTAACAAACTTAATTGTGAAAAGAAAATATCAGAAAGGCACTGCAAGAGGGCCGTCAAGGTTTGATTAATTTGACATTAAGTTCAAGCTGAATTTCCTAACTCTTTCAGCCAGTCCCCACGAAGCCACACCAGATTCACAGGAATTCAGTCTTTCGACAAACAGGTAACTGTCTACGAATGCACAGCCTAGAACATCTTTTGACTCTTAGCCTATGCAACGACAAATGCCAAATAAAGAGTGGGTAATCTTCCATGGTTTTAGATAGATTCATGAATGTCAGCAGGTTCACAGGGGTCCAAAGGCTAGTAAGTTTAACTGTTGAAGTCACTCTTAAGCAACTTGCACTTAAAACATTTGAGTTTAGCATGCTAACATAATCAGGACAAAGAGGAAATACAAGAGAAACACCTACCCCAGCACTAGTGATCTGGTTCACTTCCCTAGAATTCATGACCTTTAATGACTCAGATAGTCAGATAGCTGTTAGAAATAGAATAAGGAGTTTGCCCTTCAATGACATACTTGTATATTCAACTGATGTCTGCACATTTAAAGGGTCATCGTGGTGAACATTCATTATTTGGAATTTTGCGCCAAATTCCGCATCCAACAAAAAGACTAGTGAAAAATATTCTCCTAGAGCCACAAGACTATAAGAAACGATAGGGCCTCAGTGGCCAGTCCTCTCAATGGAATTTTGTCAGACCCGGCAACACATTCTGAACTCAAGACTGCCGACTGTGAATTTAGTACTAGATTCACCTAAAAGTAATGGTATGCAATGTTTAATAAGTCAGTTCAGATTATCTGTAGATGTAATCGATCACATAGTAACTGACCATTAACTTGTACATATGTAACTTGAGGTTCCCTAAAAAAAAAAAAAACCTTAGCTTGAGGTGAAGAAGAATTTGGACCACAAATTAGTCTTAGTGGTATCTATAAACCACAATATCTAGGCATCATAATCTGGAGGGTCTCAACTTTTGTTCGTAGGACCCCCCACTAACAGGAACTACATGGCTTTTGAAATGGAGTTTCACGTTTTAGTGGAGTAATCCTAGGCAATGAGAACAGATAAGACTACACAAACCCAACAGCAGGACCACCACCACCACCACCACCAGACTGACAATCTTCTTAATCATGAGATTTGGCTAATTTAGATAACTGGATCACATACTCGCAAAGCATAATCACCAAGCTATACAATTGACACTTTAATCATATGACTAGACTTTTTGATCTACAAAGGAGGGAGCTTCAATTCAGGGGATAGCGGAAGCAATCGAGCTCAACAGCGTCGAATGAAATCCCAACAAGCTGGAAGTCGAAATCGACAGATCAAAACCCTTTTCTTATCACTTACTATCATGTTCCACCCGACCCCAAATTTTTACAATTATACCACATGATTCATTAGTGTATACTTCTACAGGATATAATCCAATATCTCACATTCATTTTCAGGGATGTTTAAGTTTGTAACATCAAAAGCCTTAGCAGACCATAAGGAGATATTGCAGGTTGAAAGTGTTCATTGGTCACCAACAGCAAATTCTAGGCCTCAAGAGACCTCAGATGACACAAGATGCGACATACAAATGTAAGGCTAATCAACATATCCCCAAAAATGTCCCTATGCGCTTCAAACCGAAGAGGAGGCAAATGAACAAATGGACAGAACTATATGTCAATAGAAATCGATGATGACGTCATGACGGCATAAGTTACCTGTCTGACAACTGAAAGCGCAGTCGTTCCACTATAGAATGCATCAATTTTTCGATGATGCTCAAGTTCTTGATCAACAGCAGCACATGCTTTTAAATAAGAATGCTTCCAGATGTTAAACCAGTTCACCTTCTTGTCTACCTCCAGATCAAAATCTGGGTCGAGTGCCATTTGAGCAAGTGTCTCTTGCCAGTTGCATAACAATGATGGAGGCATTGAATCCCTCACTGTCTTGGCTACAAAATGTCCCCAAGGACCGTGCCCATCGAAAATCCCACAGAATATCATGTCAGGCTGACACCCAAACTCCTGACATAGACCAAAACCAAACCATATTATTAAAATCCACATATGAATAACTAATATCATAATACAGTTCATTTGTTCGAAGTAGGGAGAATCAACCCATCAATCATTACAAAATCTGGTATAACCAACTTATCATATGGACCACTAATCATGAGAGTTTGAACTATTCTCTTCCTACAACATATGATGTACTCAAGCAGATACAGTAATTTCTTCTTCAAAAGATTAAACAATGCAATGTGTGATGTGGTATGCATACCTCCCAGACTATACAACAGTCTTGATTAACACCTTTCTGGCCTCTCTTTGTAAAAACTGAGGCGAAATTCAGTGATCCACTGACATTAACCGTGCCAGAAGACCTCAATATCATGTCATTCCTCTTAGCATCCTTTGTCATAGAATCTGCAGCTTCTCTACCTCCATCACCATTTACAGAATTCTTCACTTTTTTCATGGAAAACGACCTCGCCAGCCCATTAAACATCGACGACCAATGACCCATTTTCATCCTGCTGCAGTTTTCACCAATCAAAGCTCAGAAAAGATATGCCACTTATACAATCTCAGCCAGAAGAATACCATATGAATGGGAAATTAAGTAAAGCATAACCGTTTCGAAGAGATAATACTTGAAGTGAATGTAATTGGAAGGGATGTGATCTGACTCAGAAAGACAAGAATCCTACACCATTTATAACAGGATTCTAGAATGAGGATAAATCTAGAAGGGGTTAAAGTAACATTGCAAGTATCTATCTAAGAAAAGTAGGGAATATTCAGTCTACAGGGAATTCCAATACTTGCAGATGTATGAAGCACTATTTCTGTATTTTTAGTTAGTTCGGCCAAAAGTTGCCACAGATTACCAGAAAAACACATGAAGACACAATCAAAGAGGAAAAACTCTTCAATCACAACATGTGATGAATAAAAAGCTTTAAGCTTTTCCTTTCACACCTTTCCTATATTTTTAATCTCCCATCTTCTAAATATAGTAACCTTATTAGTTACTAGATCAAAGCTAAATACTGTAAGCTCCACAAAACCAATTCTAACTGTAACTTATAATATACTCGTACTACTGACTATAAAGACAGGGGAAGCAAAAAGCTCCAACAAGCAAAACATCTCCATTATCAAATAAACTAATACCAATTTGCATAAAAGGGTCCCATTTAATCTATATTCCTAAAACAAATTCTCAAATCCTCTAGAAACCAACATATTTCTCCTTTCTTTTTCCTGATCAAAGTCACCCCCCACACCCAAAAGGCTAAAAAAACAATCTTTTTATAGCTATCAGGAAAATCTAAAACAACCCTTTTCAGAAACAAGAAAGACAACAAAAACCCAGAAATCTCAAACCACCTGAAAATGATATAAATCATCAAGCCATCAATCTTAACAAAAACACTAATAATCACCCAAGTGTTTGTTTCTAATGAGCTTACCTCAGCTTACAGCAAGACTTAACCTACATGTATGCTACTTTCACGTGAACAAAAAACAGTAGAATGAAAGTAAATGAGCTTAGTAAGCAAGCAACTAAACATAATTCAGAAAGCAACAAGCTAAGCTAAGCTAGACACCTTTGTTATTTTCTTCTTTTTTCTTTTGTTTTGCCTTTGCTACTCAATGATTGCAAGCTGCAAAGGCAAAATGAGCTGTGAGGAAATCAATGAAGCTTAAGAAGAGTGAATTCTTGGTGGGATTTGAAGGCAGTAGCAGCAGCAGAAGCAGAGATGATGATGATGATATTTTCAGTAGAAAATAAAATAAAAGATGGATCACAGATATCCATATCTTTCTTGTCTAGCTAGCCACTGTAGCTAGCTTGCAAGTGTTTTTTATTGAGGAAAGAGAGAGGAATACATAAGGTGACCGTGAGGTAACTACAACAGGTAAGGAAGGACGTTAGGAGAATTTTGGTGTACAAGAAAACAAAACCAAACAAACAAACCAAACTAACAGACAGTCAGACAGACAGCGTACGTGTACTTCTATCTATCTAGAGTAACCTTATAAAAAGTTTTGTCACACATTTTATTTCCTTGTGGTAAAGTCTACAAAGTGTAGACCTTCTATTTATATAAAAGTCTATGTGCTTGATTTGGACGGAGAGTTGTTTAATGGTTTTAACTAACGTTAATAATTGTTAATTAGATGGTCCTTATTGATTGTTGGTTTCATCAATACTTTCAACATCATTGATAACGAGTATGTTCTTTTTTAATTATTGGTGAACTGATAGCAAGCGTAGCCAAGTATGTTGGAGTTATTAAAGACTTTTTATACAGGTAATGGACTGAACGAGCATTCACCAATAATTTGACGTGACATATAGTAAAACCACTCTTTTTAAAATTTATAAAAATACCGTTGTCCAAGTAAGTTTTTACATTTTTTATTTGGATTTTGACACTAATATCTTATCGATTGGGAACTAGCCGATTGGGAATTAGCCAATTCTTTCGGTGAATAAAGGATACGCGGAATATATTTGAAAATGATCACTAATTAGTTATGGACGTGTTGATAAAAAATAAAAGGTTTGAAAAGGATCACTAATAATAATAAAATATTTGTGCATTTTCTGATGAGGGTAGAATATCAACGTTAAGTGCAGTTAATCGCCGACTCTCCGTAGAGTTGAATATAATTGATGAATCTACTAAATTTCTCCGGTACACTCGGTATACGAGTACACCTTGTGGATTTATAACTAGTATTACTACATATATTATTAGTCACATTTTTCATGTCATTAGTTAGTCCCTTTGTAATTAGTCATAAATGCACAGGGTGTACCGGTACACCCGATGTATCAAAGACTTGCTGACTAAATTTTGGGTGCGTTTGGGTTTGAGGTTGAAGTGATTTCAAAGTGCATTCGACATCACTTTTTTTTTTGAGGTGTTTGTTATTTTTTCAAAGTACTTTGAGTGAAAGCTGTTTTTTCACCTCACATATTTTACAGCAATAGGTTAAAGCACTTTCAACCACATCTACAGCACCTCACAGCTACAACACTTCTTACAGCACAGCTGCACAGCACTTGACAGCAACCCCAAACTCACCCTTTGTCTGTATTGTTTCTGGACGTGTCAATACCTTTTTAATTAACTCTTTTTTATTGGGCTTGTTAAATAGTACGTGATATGTAATTGCTTTACAAGTTATTACACCGAATAATAGATAAATATCTTTAAAAAATACGATAAAATTAAGAGAAATGACCACCTTTAATTTAGAAATGATTTTTAAAATTAGACACCTTTTCTAAAGAGTTACATATTAAAATCATGCGAAATTCAACCCACTAAAAGAGCTTAACTGATTGAAAAAAGTATTTCTTCACGACATGTAATCAAAGATCCAGTTTTAAACTTACAGTATAACATTTTTATATTACCGGGTCACAAAATCCCAGTGCCAAAGTCGATCTCATCATACACTCCTACCACAATTGAAATTTAAGATTTTAACTGTGAAACTCCTCTGAACTTGATGGGAATGATGTCCCACATAGACAAAAGAGGAGACATTTTAATATAAATAAATACCGATGGATACTCTTTCTATTGGTAATAAGTTTTAGGACATAACCTTTTAAGTATGATTGTTTCTCCTCTCCATATATCGAGATGAGGCGGGCATCCCAAATTCATTACTACTTTCACGCTGATTTTGCAACTCAAAATTATAGAGATAATCTTGTTGTAAACTTTGCCAAAGTTGAAATACCTTCCTTTACACCTTTCTCTTCATCACTCTTTTTTTTGTTGATTCAGAGTTTAGTCCAACTATATATATTCGGACCCGACCCGAGTCTACACCTAACTGTGATGGGTGAGGTCCTCCAATAAAGTCCATTTAATGTACATTATGTGTTATTACAACAACAACAGTTCAGTCTAATCCCATCTCAGATGGGGTAATGAGGGAGTCCAATAACATGTTGTGTTATTTGTTCATTTAATATTTTATCTCTCAAAATCTATACCCTTCTAAATTTTAAGGAAAATAAAATATTTGAAAAATTGTTATAAAAGTTGTAGTAATAATGTATAAGTGAAAATAAAGTTGTAAATAGGGTATAAGATGATGCGATATGCATATAAATATACTTCGTATATAGTTCCAAGTTTTTTCTGGAAATAATCTTGCCCTAAGACTAGATACCAATGTACTCACTACTCATTGTCCATTGAAAAGATTAAGTTTTTTTGTTTCGAATTAAGGAAAAATCCGTAGTCACCATTTGCTTCTTCTCCAACAAAAATGTCCACCTAAATAAACTCAACCAAAATTATCTCCAATTGGCCACTCAATTAAACGAAATTAGGATGTGTAAACTTGTCCAGAAGTGAACATTTCATTTGCATTGTTTATCACAGAATGAATACATATACCTTCCCTCATGCACTCTTAAGACCTTTTGCATCATAAGCTTACCCAAACTCCACATTTACTGATCAATTTTCGGTTCTGTTCGGCAAACTTAGCTGTACCTGAAGCTTATTAGATAGCTGAAGTTGATTAGTTAGCTTAAGCTGAAGCTGAAGCTTAATAGATAATCTAATTAGGGTGTTCGGATGAAGTAGCTGAAGCTGAAACTTATTGATGTAAAATGACATAAAAGGACAATTATAATTGTTAATTATAAATGATAATATTTTCAGTAGGGGTAATACTAGAATATAGACAGCTTATGGCTAGTAAATTATTCGATAAGCTTGTCTGCATAAGCTGACAAAACGAACACAACTTATTTGTGAAAGTTAAACTTATCTTATAAGATGAGTTTAAGATTATTGAATAAGATGCCAATAAGCTGCGAAACGAACAGGACCGTCTTATTATGCTTTGAATCTATAAAAAAAGGGGGCGGTTATGCAGAAGGACTACATAGAAAAAAAATTCCTCAACTGAATACTAGCCCTGTTTGAACTCTTCTCCCAAATCCTATGTGTACAACTACACATATAAGTGTTATGGGTTTGGGATTCTGGGCAATTTCAAAACGAGTACTTAGGCTAACCTTGACACTTCTAGGGGGCAAAACGAGAAAAGAGGGCAAACACTTTTACCCATTATCTGTGACGACGAACTTCAAGATCCGTTATCACAATTTTTTTAACTGGTTAACAAAAATATCCGTGACAACAAGTTTTTATATTTGTGATGACAGATATTGTTACCGTCACGACGGATAAGAGAATCCGTGGTCACAGATATGAGGGGGATGGTGAAGTCTGGTCTGTGTTTCGGGACATTGGTTTAGGACTAGGTATACACAATTTTTTTATTTTTAAAAATTTAAAAATAAGAATAAGTGGCTAAGAGTGTTTATCCTTTTTTTTTTTATTTTTTTGCCCTCCTAAGGACGTCAAAGTTAGCACAAATCTTCATTATGAAACCGGCTTTTTGCTTTGTTTTACACACGCGCGTGCAAAAAATAAAAAAACAAGGGCAGAGTAAAGACAGAGACAAATGGAAAATTGAATCAAATCCCTGCTTGAACCCTCTTCCAAAAAATATGGTTTCATAACCCTCGTCAAGTATGCTGGATGAGTAATAGTAAGAATAATGAATGGAGAGCTGTTGGTACCAAGGAGGCAAGGAATTCTTGATATATATAGACTTACCGTTACAAGTGATGTCTGTGCTCTAATATTGTACCAAGAAAATTCTTTCATCTTTTGGTTGGCATGCCAAGATCATAGATTGTGATACCAATAATCTGATTTCCCACAGGAAATGGAGATTATTCCATTTCTAATTAGGGTATTAAATGATGAAGAATTAATACCGAAGAAGAGAACCCAAAAGTGTTGTTTTAGTCAGAAATGTAAACTGACGAAACAGAGGACGAACAGAGGAAGAGAGAGAGAGGAGTAAACTGAAATGTAGAGTTTTGATTAATAATTCATGATTTTTGTGTGAGCTTACAAGCCATGTATTTATATTCTAACAAACTCATTATTAGCCACTAGTTTAAGCATAATTATAGGGAAATTAGATAAA
>ONZK01001203.1:1851-38462 GCA_900322385.1 Pharnaceum exiguum | reverse complement strand
GGGGAAGGGATTTTTTAATTTTCTTTTGGGGAAGGAATCCCTCATTTTTCCGTGCAAAATAAATGTACCATGAAGAAGTAATTGAGGCAGCAATTGTGGGGGACTATAATTATTATTTTTCTTTTTTTATTTGCACAGGGTAGCTTACCCTCTGGGTAAGTGAAACAATATCCGTACCTAAGGGCAAGGTACAGATAATTACTTTCGGATTTACTCGGGTGATTGCCAAATCTATTTAACATCTCTCAATAACAAAATTTTGGCTTACTACCCATATACTAGAGTGATTGAACCTATGCTGATACTAATGGTACATGTATCTCAGCAGTTTCCGTCCAAAGGTTTTTGTATGTTCTGTCAGACACAGGATCTTGGATTTCACTAATCTGCAAGAGTGTAAACCCAGTGTAAAACTTACTAAAAAAACTGATTTTGTCATTTGATGTTGAATTGATTATGGACACTGAACCAGTATAGAGAGTTTCATGGCAAGAAATATAAACCAACCTCTTCTGCACAATGACCTATAAGCTCAGCCCATAAGGAAAGCCGAAGACTCGATGTAAATTTGCCAGCCATCCAAGACTGTCCATTAATAATTGACTCTTGGAATTCTTTATCTTCAATTACCACTCCAATATGAGAAGGACAAACATCAACACCAGCTTTGACACCCAAGCTCATAATGAGTTGAATAACCTCACCCTAGGCTATCCGATATCTGTAAAAGGCCACAACTCCTACCCCATACCAATTCTCCTCAGAGGGCTCAGGAGATAGAATCATACTGTATTATTGACAAGCAATCCTCCCAATAGGCAGGGAGAGGACTCTGGAGATGGTCATATTTTTGTTAAGCAATCCTCCCAAAAGGTAGGCTAGGTATAGTGGCCAATTGACACAATTCCTAACTTAATTGGATGTACTTTGACCACTCTATATGTCAAAAGTCTTCTGGTGTCACGTGCAAGCATTTTGTCCACCACACAAAAAGTGAATAACCTATAATGGCAAGCGGCAGTCTTGAACACACCCTAATTCATTTGGCTTAAAAGAAACTTCTGCGTTCATCATCGAGGTCTTAGTTGGAAAATGGGTGCTTATATCTTGCTTAGACTTTCAGGCAAGGAAGGCAGAAATTCTAAGCCTATACATTCTCCCTACTTAATTAGACATCAATGATATATCTCCCATGGGCTTCTCTTCCTTCTGTATACAGATTGATTGCTGCCATGGAAACTTCATTATGTAATTCATTTTTATTTCCAGAGAGAAGAACAATATGTTATATGTAAATCAAGAAAAAGAGGTACTTGGATGAACATATTGATTCAACTGACCACATCAGTATTTTTTTTCTTAGTCTCCAATCAATTTAATTCCCTGAATCTCAAAAATGAGTTTCCCAGACCCCAGGAATATAATACTGATCACTGGTTTTAATTAATGATTATCACCTGTTTCCTTTCAAAGTGATTTTATATTCTGACAGTCATGGTAGGGAGAACTGGAGAAGTTCGCCGTCCCATTAAAAGAAAAACTACATCATGTTCATGGGACATGCACAATTTACAAAACCACTTCCTCATCTTAGCTAAAACAAAAACTCCCATGACTATGACTCTACAAGGTATAGGTAGGCTGATATAGCAGAGGATTATCAATTAAGTTCAATTGCCTAGCAGAAATACTAATCACTAAGTTTAACTTCATAATACGTGATTATCAATTGTTTTTCTTTCAAAGTGATTCATATATAAAAAACTCAGTTTTAAACCGCAGGCTATAGGCTTGGGTCCTAAGCATAATGTCTGCACACATCAAGAATAAAAGTAAATTCGCATGCGTAGTACCAGTGTAAAGGTCAATATTCTTGAACTACAGTTCCTGGGAGAAGAAGCTGCGGATGCTTCTTAACTTTTTGGTGCAGTAGAGTCTTGCCTTCCTCCGTTCATTGTTGCCAAACAGCTTTAGAAGTAGAAGTAATCAAAGAAGCAATAGCTACTCTGCCACTAGCATTGGCTCTCTCAGCTACACAAAGATGTACAAAATAGAAATAGCAGAGTCAGTCACTTCAGCTGGTGTAGATGGAATTGGCCTCGTAAACCTTATCCACATCAGCTAACCTGCTGCACTGTAATGAAGTATACTCACGTCCTCAAAAGTCAAAACAGCATAAATACCATCACATACTCAACAAGCAACAACTGTGGGATAAAGAAAACAAATCTTTCCACACCAACATCACCAACATAAAAGAGACAGATGAAGTTAAGAAGAGAAGAAGCGGCACGAATAAAAATACAGAACCAGAGTAATCACAACTCGAGAAAATAGAGAACATTCAATAGGAGGAGCAGGCACATATTAGTCATCTAACAGTTTAGAAAAATTATAGATAAAATAAACAAATGCAGAGATTGAAACCAAAATCACAATCAAAGTATAACAAGGACCTAGAGAGTTGAAATCAAATCCTCTTCCCCATTAAAAAGGCTCATTCTTGTTTCCTTCTACAATGTACATCAAACGTAGAGCCACTCATTCAGGCAACAGAGAAAGATAGAAGTGATCCATAAACACAACTATTTGAAACATTCATTTGACATATGATGATCTATTGGAAATACAAATCTTTAAGTTCTTACGGCCAACTGTCTGCCATTAAAGAACCAACTAGGATCGTCAACCATCTGAGAATTAGATAGCCGAATGCATGTACTCATGTTGAGATACCAACAGGTCAGTAACCTCCTGGGACAGATCTACATCAGCGGGGAAAACAGCAGAGTCGGATTCTGCCAGATGTTTCTGAGCACATAGAGAAACAAGCTCCCCACCGCGAAAGGCAACAATAGTAGATACGTCATTGCCAAAAAAAGGCTGCATCTGTTTGACCACCAGTGCTGCCTGTTGTTCATTAAAGGGGGCTGCTAGCCATTTCATCTTAGAAATATGCGTCTCATAATCGACGCCGGGGCACACTTCCAAGGGATAATAGATCAGCTCAAAGTTGTCCTCTCCCTCCGCTTCTTTGATCTCATCATACCACCTCAATAGGCGGGGCTCAAACCAGAAATCCACTGAGTCATTGTATAGATAGACAAGGATGTTTTTCTTGGCATTGACAAGATCTGACAAAGTAAAGGAATCGCCATGTCGATTGGTCACGGTGAGACCAGGAAGAAACTCGCCCAATGTGAGGCGGTCAAGATATTGCATCCAACGTATCTTGATACCCGCTGCGGTGAAGGGGTATGCTGAAATCCCCTAATCATGCATAACTTTTAACGCTTCCCGTTCGACAAACCCGTTGTTAGGACCCACGATAATCAGCTTATCAGCATTGACACGGTGACAAAAGGCCCACAATTTGCGGCTGACCTCGTCGGAGAAGGGCAGGATGTACCAATTGCGGATTTTGAGTGAGCTCAACTTATCATCGATGCGCCTCTTAAAGGCCCCAAAGTCTTCTTCCGCGGTGAAGGGTTGATATACCAGCACGACCTCGAAGGGAAGAGCATCAACGAAGCCTTGGATGAAGACGGTTTTAAGTATCTCCATAGAGTCCCCATTGGCACAGAGATACAATCCCACAACCTTGTCCCCGAGGAAAGACAGGGGAACATACGCTACTGAGCCATCGACATTAGCTTCGATCAATTGCAAAGTATCATCAGGCGTTGAGCAGCCGAGGAAATTCTCCAAGGTCATTCCCTCCCTCTCGTGGACCAACTTATGCATATAGGCCTCATCAGTATAGCAAAGACAAACTCAAAGTCATCATAAGTACCCTTGTTCTTGGTCAAGTCATGGTATATTCCTACTATGTCTCGGTGGCTTTGATCAAAGGAATGTAATAGCCAAAGAGCAAAACAGTCCTACCAACGAGATCCTTAGCGTAAGCTTTACTCTCTCCAGTACCAGTACCGCCAGCACGGATGAGGTAGTCTCGCTGAGGGGTGAAGAGAAGGGAGTTGAGGTCGCAGGTATCTCCTTCCTTAACCGCAATCTTTTCGTTGTAAATTGGTGGGGGAATAGAATAATAATGTTGTGGGATTTTTAGTGGGCGAGGAACAACTCGAACATCATCGGCATCACCTGAATCAACCTCACTCGGCGGCCTTTCTAAACCGGGTGCCATGATTGTTTGGTTCCGTTCTTTTTATTGAGTGATTGATTCTCTGACAACACAAAACCCTAACGGGGTGGGGGGAGAGGGGAAGACACAGAGAGCGATGAGGTAAAAAGACTTTTGGGATAGATAAAATGACAGTCTCTCTCAGTCGCGTCCTTTCTATATCCTTTATTTTGGCCTTGTTTGTTAGATAGTAGATAGTAGTTAGTATTTGGATGTTGTAAGAGTATCAAATCTACTCTTGGTCATGTTTGGTGAGGAAGGGCTAATTACTCTTTAAGCAAATGCTATTCACCAAAATATTTTCAAGAGTAGTTCACTATTCATCAATATTTTGCACTAGAAAATTGTTAACTGCTAATTGAAAATGTACCAAACAAGTCTAACTGCTAACTGCTATCTACTATCCAAAACTGCTCTTGCTAACTGCTAACTACTAACTGCTAACTGCTCTTACTAACTCCCAAACAAGGCCAAATCTCTTTATATTTAGGCAAAATTGTTCACACACCCCTTTTATATATCAAAGTTTGTAAGGACACTCCTTTTATATTCAAAATTGTTGGCGCACCCCTTAAAATCAAAAAGTGCTGTTTAGACACCCCAAATTTGACTATTTGACCAAAAATCTACCCGAAATTCCCCTTTTATCCCTGTTTGACCCACATTGACCATTTTAAAATTGTTTAAAAGAAATGTAATAATTAAAATTGAAGTCATTTCTAAATTATCGTTGAATTTCATAAACTTTTTAAAGGATAAAGGAAAACAATTAGGGGTGGGAGATAAATTAGAGGAGTGTGATGAGGGAGGGGAGGGATTAATTTTTTTGATAAAATGGTCAATTTTGGTCAAACAGGGGTAAAATAGGTATTTTGGATTGATTTTTGGTCAAATAGTCAATTTTGGGGTGTCTAAACAACACTTTTTGATTTTAAGGGGTGTGCCAACAAATTTGAATATAAAAGGGGTGTCCTTACAAACTTTGGTATATAAAAGGGGAGTGTGAACAATTTTTATATTTATCTATATATTGAGGACCCTCGTGTCATTTTGAAACTTTTTACACATATTAAAGAATTAGTTCAAATCCCCTAAAAATGACAACACAATTCTAAGGGTAAATTTAGAAAACTTGTAAATGTATTTTTTTAAATGAGAGGAAAATTTAAATGCAAATAATCTTATACAACTTTCCAAGATCTGTAACTAATCAAGAAAATTTATGTCAACCCGTTTTCATTTTAAATGAGACAGAATCACTAATGACCTTCAGGGGGTCACTAATGACTACCTAAGGATAATTAATCAATCTTTTTCTATGTCATTAATATCCAATCTCATATATAAAATGAGTTTCAAAACCCCAAATTCAAAAGGCCGATATAAATACCATTTAAAACTTACGAGTCACCGCATAAATTCCTTAACAATCCTTATACGCATAAAATTATCACTTTAACTTTGATTTTACTATGATTTTTGTTAAAAATAATTTAACATAGTTTTTTTTGTCTTTTTGAGAACAATAAATAAATAAATCAACATAGTTAATTGACAGTGTAATGTAAAGGGGGAGGGGTGCTCCAAAAGTTTAAGGATCTATTCGACAAACCTAGTTGAAGCTTAAGATGGAGTTGAAGCTGATTAGTTAGCTGAAGTTGAATAGATAATCTAATTACGGTGTTCGGATGAAATAGCTGAAATTGATGAATGTAAAATGAAGTAAAAGTGCAATTGTAATTGTCAATTATACGGGGTAATATTTTCAGTAGAGTTAATATTGGAATATAAAAAGCTTATAAAGCTTAACAAAACGAACACAACTAATTATCTGTAAAAGTTAAGCTTATCTTATAAGATGAACTTAAGATTATCAAATAAGTTGCCAATAAGCTGCGAAACGAACATGACCTAAAAGTAAAAAAGTTTTATTGTAAATTATTTTTTGTGAATAGCCTAATTGATAGACTTATACAACAAGTCAACAACAACAACAACAATTGAGTGTAAATCCCCACTCAATGGGGTACTTGAGGTCATGATGTACGCAACCATACCCATGTTTAAAGAATACAGAGAGGTTGTTTCCGAGATTGACCAATTGCTGTATTGAAGTATTGACTTCCAACAACATCACCAAAAAAAGAAATATTGAAAGGTTTTCACAGTCATTTTGCTATAGTGCACAATTACCTAAAGTTGAAAGATGAAGATAATTCTTTCAAATTCATAGGCACTGAATAATTGATAAGCTTATACATTATTATTGTTAATTTGTTATGCATTGCACTATGACAGTTGGTTACTTTTTTTTCGTTCAATTGTCATAGGGGGTGGTTCATCCGTTCATGTTATCAAAAAATTTGATCTCTTGCAATCGTAAGTAATAAACTATCATCACATATTTTAAACTAGCTAGTAAAGTTTATTTGTGAAACAATTTTTTAAGAACTTGGGATACTAAGCCTCCTAACTCCCACTCTACAAATTTACAACCAACAAAGAACTACTTATATTCACAACCAACAATTTATTAACTTATGCCTATAACGAACATATTAATGAAATACTACAGGAGATGTATAAAACTCTCCCTCATGAAACATAGGTCTCAAATCTTCTTCCTTCATAAACTCCAAAGGGAAACAAACTACATGTCCTTTCACAGACTTTAACTTCTCCAATGGGTCTATTGTCTTGATCTGTCCGTCTTCCCGGAATGTGATGACCTCAGGTGCTACTCCCAAATCAATGGTCGTATATCCGATTCTCTCTTTTAGTTCTGACATCTTTTGTCTAAATGCATGTCTGCGTATGAAAAGTTTTACATGTCATTTTGCAAAAGCAACCTAAAAAAATCAATAAAGCCCTTAACTCGTACAGAGAAAAAGAGTAATTACTTGGAATGTATACAATCGTTCGGTGCACATCCAAAGATATCTTCATAGATTTTGGTATTTGCCTGAAAGAGAACAAAAATAGCAAATCAGCAATAGTACTAATGACACAAGCAGAGAGGCTGAATGCAAGAAATTCAATTACTTGTGTAGTAGCTACTGTTTGTGTGGAAAGCACACGGTTTACTTGTTAAGATTGGGCCGCGCGCACACTTGCAGCTGCAGACCCAGATGGAGAGAGGAGACAATAACCACAGATGGGCCTAGAGGGGTTCTATCCTAAAACCAATTTGGCAATAGGAGGAGTAACCCTCACTATTTACGGGACCATTCGAGTGGACTGTCACTCCCTGGCATGAACTTCAGGGCCCAGGCATATCATCTGGGTGGGACCGTCTTAAGAAACGGGGGAAGGCCCAAGATAGACCAGCTCTGATACCATGTTAAGGAGAGAGGAGACAATAACCACAGATGGGCCTAGAGGAGTTCTATCCTAAAACCAATTGGCAATAGGAGGAGTAACCCTCCAGGCCTATATACAGAAGAAGCCTCTACTCTCTCTTCAATGTGGGACATATTCCCAATATTACTCAAATTTACACAGAAGTTAGAAAAACTAAAAACTAAAAAGCTAATATACACAGACGTTTAACTTTTTACATATGCCTGTGAGTTTTTTTACCTTTTGTCTACAATATTCATCGTCGGAATGTCGGTTTAAGCCAAGATAGAAGAGAAGCTAAGAGTTGTGTGGCAAATTAGTAACATGTAACGTGTCAAAACTGGTTAGGTTTCGTAGCATGGACCAAAATTTGAAATATGAGTGGTGTGTAACGTATTTGGTCCTTCCTAGCCGACTCCAAATAGATTTGGGACTACGCCTTTGGAGATGAAAAAGATGAAGATGGATGAGTACGCTAATGAAAAATGCATGTACAAGCAGAATCAGAACTGATTGCTGCAATACACCCTTCTCGTCCACCTTACTTAACAAGAACCATTTTCTTATTCTCGGGAAACCCCTTCCCTGACCCCAAATTTTCCAATTTAGGGAATGTAGTGGCACGAAAAGTGGCATGCTGTACCTTTAGGACTTTAGGTACAGATGATTACTTTCGGATATACTCAGGTGGCTAGTGGCTTTGTTATTTGTGAACTTACCCAAGCAGCTTCATTGGCAGTTTACCACTAATAAGTTAAAAGATAATGCTAGCTAGTAGCTACACAAGCCAAACTTGTTGTATTGTTTTCTTCTTCTTCTTTTTTTTTTTTTGCCAAACTTGTTTGATTGCCAAGAATCTATTTAATATCTCTCAATAACAAAATTTTGGCTTCCTACCCATATACTAGAGTGATTGAACATATGCTGATACTAATGTTACATGTACCTCTGCAGTTTCCATCCAAAGGTTTTTGTATGTTCTGTCAGACACAGGATCTTGGATTTCACAAATCTGCAAGAGTGTAAACGCGGTGTAAAACTTACTAAAACTGAAATTAACATTCGGTGTTGAATTGATAATGGACACTGAACCGGTAGAGAGAGTTTCAGGGCATGAAACATAAACCAACCTCTTCTGCACAAAGACCTAAATGCTCAGCCCATAAGGAAAGCCGAAGACTCAACGTAAATTTCCCAGCCATCCAAGACTGTCCATTAATAATTGACCCTTGGAATTCTTTATCTTCAATTACCACTCCAATCTGAGAAGGACAAACATCAACATCAGGTTAAAAGAAACTTTTGCGTTCATCATTGAGGACTTAGTTTGGAAAATGGGTGCATATATCTTGCTCAAGCCTTTCAGGCAAGGAAGGCAGAAATTCTAAGCCCATACATTCTCCCAACTAAGACCTCAATGATATATCTCCCATGAGCTTCGCAATTTTCACTTCCTTCTGTATAAACTGGAACAAGTTACGTCAAAAATCTCTGCTGCACAAAGAATGTACCTCAGAATCTCTTGAACCAAGCAAGCTTCTATCATTAATGTTGGAAGATCCCAGTAAAGAAATGCGGTCGTCAATTATCATCAGCTTGCTATGGACATAAATCTACAAGTATCATCATCACAGAAGTCAGGACCCACAATAATAGTTACGGTTCTCCTTTCACAATATAAGGTTGTTCATAGAAGAGGCTGTCTTATTTCCATGCTTAAAAATAATATGGAATGAGTACATATCATGGTTATTTTTTCATTTATAGACATTCCTACAGGATACAGGCTGATAAATGTAAAAAGGGAAAATAGGTGTGTACTGTCAAGATGACTTACTAAGGAACCTAAATTCTCTACGACAAATGCGAGACCAATGAGTAACCAACCTTGGGTCCGCATAAAAATTCTGCCCAATTTTTGCCCGGGGGTACTTCTCAAATCAAACAGATCTAAGAGACATTAACAAACAAATAGATTGCGCAGCAGGTTCATGCTTAGATGATCAGTGAACATGGCGGGACATGCACTTTGAACGGCTCTAACATAAGGCTTACCACACACATGACACACCAATTTCACAGCAGGCGCCACTGCATGGAATGGGTATTACACTGGGTTGATGTTGTTGTACAATAAAAGGTCCCAAAAGTCATTTCAAACTTATCTGAAGAAGAAACTTGTATCAAGAACGAGAACTACCTGGCTAGTAACTAAAGGTCCACCTTCAAAAAGCCTGCCATATGTTCTCAGGCCATAGAATGAGATATATTCATGTGTCTTTGGACCAAGTGCGGCCTTTAGTTTATGGAGAATAGAGTTTTCTTCCCTACAAATGGTTCGATACTGCCAATGCATTAAAGCTCTCACAGTTGCTGCACCAGCATCATCCATGCCCCCCTGTTTTCAGACAAAATTCAACTCAATCATAAGAACAAGTCTGCATCATTTGGAATTTTTTTCAAAAAAAAAAACTATAAATGTAATTACCTGAAAGCCAGGCAGGAGAGGTATAACTACAATCACTCTAAAACATTTGTTTTGTTTGTAAGCTTGCAATATCCGCCTATATAGAGCCTCCATCACCCGATTGTGTATGATAGTATCTCCTTCGAGACCAGATATGAAAAATTGATTCTGGAACAAAAATCATGAGATTCAAAAAGAAGTTGGTAAGCATATTATGTGATCTCTAAAGTGTTGAAATAGTGACATTGAGGATAAAATCTAATAACTGTATGTTGAGATCTTTGGTGAATTCAACCGCAATCATACTAAAGTCTCAAGCAATAATGGAAGATCAGAAGTGGTGAAGCCCAATTCAGGACAGCCCATGCATCAAAGAGCACTAGATTCCTAAATAGTGCAACAATTTAAAGTCCATTCTTTACCCAGAAAACGAATCATAAAAGTATGTAATCAGTAAAAGATAGGGCCTAAACATTAAAAGATCACAGTCCCTTTCTGTTTTCTGTCCTTTTTTAAAGTGGGTGAGTGGGAACACCCTGCCTAGAAGTATCAAAGACTTCAGCTTCTGAACGTGCCAATCTCAGTCCTGAATGAAGGAAAGTGCCTAGTATGCCTGTGGCTGCCGCAAGTAGCGTGCTTAAAGTTAGTCACTTCTCCATAACATTATGTACTCAATTGATTGAGGTAAGGCTTATTTTCCTTGACCAATATCAATGGAAGAATAAACATCATTCATATTTACAGTATGCTCAACTGGGTGCTCATAAACCCTAAAAGCTTTCAACAATCCAGAAGAGCTAGGAGTTACGCTGAGTGTTTATCTAATTACCTCAATATAAACGAAGTGCTCTGCTTGCTCAATAAGTGAACAGTAAGCTCGGTGAATACTCTCTTCGTCTTGGCTTGTTCCAGCAGACCATTGGCTGACACTTCTGATGATCTATGCAACATAATTACCAAAAAGAAGTCAAAGGGTGATCTAGTATGACTAGACTAACAAAATTAACCATCACATCAATTAAACTCTATCCTCATATGGGCAGCTGACTGACTGATAAAACTGTCCAATTTTCCACAGATAGAGAGAGAACTAAGCAAAGACAGAAAGTGTCAGCTTAGGAGATATGAAATGGGTAAACAATTTTTATTTTTTTTTTGAAGTTGGGTAAACAGATATTTACTCTGTAGTGTTTCGATCCATGGGTAAATTCATCCAAAGAATAACCAGCGGGAAACTGGACTGGCTAAAATGATTTTATAAATTCAGTTTCACAAACTTGAAAATCCGGGCATTAGAAATTGCTCGAAGGAAAAAAACTAAGACAGGTCAAGTAGAAAATACCTGACAATGACATGAGGTACGGGGACCAACTTCGGAGGGTTTATCTGCAATCAAATCTCCTCGCTCTAGTGTTTCCCGCCAGTCAGATAAATTCTCTAGACTTAACGCTGATGTTTGATTAATTAATTCGTGAGTTTGAGCTTTTGACAAACTGACGTGGTCAACTAACCCAGTAGTTAAAGTTGGAGCAACACATTCAGCTATAGGATCCCTGGAAAGAGATGAAATAATTCCAGCTTCCATCTTGGCACAGTCTAAATTTACTGGGAACTTTGGAAATTCATATTCATTTCTCAATATATTTACTGCTTCAGAATCTTGAGGCAAAAGCAGTGGAATATCTGCTTCCGGTGAGTGGGAGAAAGACTCCAGTTTGTCCAAGGCCCTCTCCTGCTCAAACTGGTTTCCAGTTGGAATGCTCATCGCTGCACTTCTGCCCATGTAGTGGGGAAGAACCATATGATGACGGGGAATGAGTAGTGGTATGGCTCGTTGATGAGGAGCTTTATTTCTCTGCTTTGATGAAACTTGTTCATATTAGGTCAAAATTTTGGGAAAATAGTAACAAGAGAAAAGGTGAAATTTGTATTAAGATCAACCTTGGCATAGTTCCAGCGCTGAACAAAGTGCCTAGCAACATCGCGACAGGGAGGTCCCCAGAGAGCACAATGGACATCATGCCATGGCATTCGAGGATATTTTTGACGGTCCAATTCATCTTTCATCATATCCTCCCAAGAGTTTGGTTCAGATTCTCTATCAAACAAAATTTTAAGCTTTCAAGTTCTGACATTTGAAATTCAGAAGCACAGCTCAAAAAGATGTAGAAAAACTCAATTCAAATGTATCCTTTTTGTTCAACATCTGATGGTTGACTTTGGTTCAACTACTCAATAGGATTACAAGCAAGGCTGCAGCTTAATTAGAAGGACAGCAATTCAGAAATTAACATTCAGCACAACACAATTAGAAGACGTTATCATCACGGCCGCTGCTGGAAGAAAACCAACTGACCTTGGGTTGTAATAATCTTTTCCTGGCCAAACTGTAAGTGAAATGTCCCCCACTCTGTGTTCCATTGTATCATAACGACCAAAGCACAAATCAAGGCCGCCAATAAAGCACATTTGGTAGTCGACAACAACAATCTTTTCATGGTGTGACCTGAAGTAGTGACCAGAAATTAGGATGGTATTCAGCAATCAGAGGAATGGCAATTAGATAATCCAGCAATAAAAGAAATCCTTGTCATGAACCCTCCAATCAGAATTTTCCATGCTGGCTACGTACCAGTAGTAAATTCCAGTAGACAAATGGTCAGGATAGCGCAAGACTCTAACATTCTCGTGAATGTCGAGAAGTCTTCTCTTACTGTAGAGACTGTTAATTTTCAAGGCTATAGATACCTCCTTGTAAATGAGAATGTAGATCTGAACATTGATAGCAGTAGTTAGAGGAGATATCAGGAATAAAAACACTCATAATCTACCAAGAATCTATATCAATCATTTGAGTGTCTAGAAGAACTATGAAGACTGAAAATTTAAGCTCACAGAGGTAGGCTAACATTTCCAAGGACCCTGAAAATGGCATCAGTAGCATGTCAATCAAGTCCAACATGCCTATATGAGCATAACAAAATGAATGATTCCAGGAAAAGTAAACCAATGGGAACTCACGTGTGCTTTCTCATACTAGAAAAAGTCATCTAGCTACAGAGTATAGAGCAGATTAACAAACTCGTATTGTTTCTTCTCTAATTTCCATCCAACCGTTAACTCTAAACGGAAAAAAAAGTGTCCATCAAAAGAAGTCAACATTCATGAACCATAGCCATCCTATGGTTTATAAGCATAAGCGCTAGACCTGCTGAATGCGTAAGGATAAAAGGTGGGCAGGAATACAGCAATCTAACATACATCACTAACCCATTGTAATCCCAATCCATGAGGGTGCTGGGGGGTCAGGATTTACACAACCTTTCCCCTGTTTTAAAAAACAACGAGGCCGTTCAGAGAGCTACCCAGGGTGCATAGCGAAGTACACAAAATATCAAGAACAGATTTTTTATTATTATTTGTACGTACACATCAAACCACTCAGAGAAATCCCAACGCCACCAATGTCGGGAGATCAAGATGTATGCAACCATATCCAGTCAAACACGGAGAGATCTATTTCCAATAACAGTAACGAAGGAGGAAGTTAAACAAGAAGTTCACCTGAACCCCTTCATTTGCTTTTGCTTCAAGTAAATAATCCAACCGTGAACTGTCATTGTTAAGAAAAGGGCGCCTCAGGTATAACTCTGGGCAAAGCCACCAACCAGTAATGAATATCTGCACAAAGCAGTGGAAGCTTATTACTGTAGTGATCAAGATTATCCACAGATGAAGTTTTGTATCATCACTGTGTTGGAATTTGGAAACACACCTCTGATTTAGCATTCTCTATTGCTGTGGCTATGGCATCAAATGCTGATCGCCCATCAATGAACCATTGAGCTTCACTACCATCCTCAATCTTCCTAGGGGGAGCAAATGACCCAAACCGATTAGGACGACACCACCCCTCAGTTGGTCTTTGAACAGTATCATTAATTGAAGAAATCCAGTCTTTAACTTTATTACCAGATGAAGTTCTCAGCTTTAAATTCTGATTCCCACAAGAGATCTTGCAACAAAATCCAAATTCATACCACACAATTAGCAAAAAAAAAATTGTCAAAAAATAAGCATAAAACTATAATGAAAAATAAAATGGCTGTCCAAGGCACTTGTATGTTAGTATATGACACGTACTTCATGCACAAATGAGAATGATCGTGGCTCTATTATACAATTAAATGTTTCTTCTTTTATTTTTATCATGACAGCACAGAACCTTTCATACACATTCACAGAGCACTCATGAGTACCTTCACCAGGCCAACTAGGTGAGAAAGTACCTCAAATGTATAGCGTAGTGGCTTGCGGCTTTTTACCTCTTGAGCCAGATGCGCCTTTTCACCTTCATTTCTACTCGACGGTAGCACATCAAAGATTAGAATGTCCAATGGTTTCGTATCAAAAGGATCTTCAAGAAAGACCAGAAATCCAGGCTTTAATACAGCCCAAACCTACTTGAAGAATTTTGCATAAATGAATTAATAAAATAGATACATGTACACAAATACAGAAACGAAGAAAATTTGGAGATGGAATGAACCTTTTCCCAGCTGCACCAACCCAACCACCTGCAAGGCATACATTGGCGGTCAGCATGTTTGTTTGGCATCCTAGCTAGATGTTTCACCATTACATAATCTTCTTTCAACTTTGGGCCATACTCTGGCAGAAATGATAACTTAGAGACCTCCAAAAATTTGCACACCTGCCATCTAGAAATTAAATCATGCTTGATAAATGGACAACACTAAAGCGCCAAGAGCCACTGTAACATCAATCTATAAGGTTTAGAAGAGTAAATCGAGAAGGTAGTGAATCAAGTACATGCGGGGTCTGCCACGTAATAGTTATGATTCGCCTGGCAATGACAATTACAACTCAAATGAATTAAACCAACATAAAATAGCAGTTCATGCTTGGGAACTGTTAACTCTATGATTCTTCGCTGATATGTTTAGCTAATTTTTCTCAAATGTGCTAGGTATTCCTGTTTTCTGATTTATCTATCAGACTTGTATCCTAGGTGAACCTATACCTATACCTATGTACATGTTATAAATATTACTTTCGGTATAATGCAAAGGCACGCATTTTCCAATCTAGAAGAACCTACACAACATGCACCAAGTGTTCACATCATGATTCCTGAAAAACAGCGCATACTTGGATGATTGACCAGAATGTAGCAGTAGGCTACATGAATAAACATGAAAAGCTATTCCTAAATAAATTTGTAACCATTGGTAAGAAACAAGGGGAACACTACAAATGGAGGCAGTAGCTGCAATACCTAAATAGAATGTAATCACCTGACGAGAATTCACAATATCCAAGTTGCTCAGAAAATGATTCAGATATCTTTGCATCGACACCTTAGCTTTGTCTGCAATTGATTGCTGCTTTCCAAGTGATGGACGGATGATAGACAGTGCAGCACTAGATGGGACGTATCTGCTAGTTTAAGTGTGTTAATAACTTAGCATGGGTTTCATCTCCCACGAGCAGTCAGTATTAACAGAATAAGGATCTGTAAGGCGTGGATAGGTCACCTTTGACGTGGATATCCATCCTGGTGAAGGCGGACAGCATCATCATTAAAATCGTCATCATCATGCGTGACTGCTGAATGATCTTGTATTCCTATGTTATGGAGCCATTCTTTCACCTTTCAGAAACGAATGAACAAAAACTTAAGAGGTGCAGAATTTCAAGACAAAATTACAATGACAGAGCCATCATATTGACCAGAAAAAATCGAAGAGCAACCTGCTCTTGCCTCTCATGGAATTCCTCAATAATTGCACGCTTCTTCAGTGAAATGTGCAGATAGAGAACCTGTGTCGCTTTCTTCTCCAAACGCCACTTGAACTGCATTTCAAAACAATTGCACAATTTAACCAACTTGCACTAGAGATACTAATATCTTATAATGATAATTCAAAATTTTCAAGACCAAAATGGTAACTGCAAAAGCATAATTCAGAAGAACAAGTGTATAACATGAAGCATTGCTCACTTGCTCAGACATTTTCTAGGAACCGACAGCATAGCGATGACACACAGCATTCAGAATGAAACTCATCAATTATCTTATCTTCAATAAATAAAAAACAGTGCCTTAGTTTTTGAGAAATTGGAAATAAAGTAAATGCATCAAAGTGGTACCAGTTTTACAGTTTTCTTTAGGGGCAACAAAATGGTACTTGTATCAACAATGAATAGAAATGTGGTTCTCTATTTACTAGACTTAGTGCAATCATTTAATAAAATAAGGCAAGAAGAATTTCCTAGACCACATTCATGTAAAAATACCAAGTAACAAGCCTTTTCTTCTATATTTTGTTAGTTATTTAGTTACTAAACTACAAGAACAACATATTAGCCTTAATCATAAGACTGATTGGGGTCGACTAGCATAGACCAAAATAAATTTAAAAAAAAAAACACAAACATGCACAATTGCACATACACGCAAGTGTGCGCGTGTACTTACTTACCCACACATACAAGCACACGCCAAAAGAATAAAACAAACACACACCCACACACGCACATAGACCTGGAAAAAACCCAGTGACCCGAACCGAACCACCGATCCGAAACCTGAAGTAGACCCAAAAGTTACAACTCGAAGTAAACCCGAGACCCAATTTCACCCGAACCAAATTGACCCGACCCGGAAATTTTCAAGAAAATATACTCAAAATTCATTTTTAAGTCAAATGTTTCGACAAATAGTAGACCCGAAAACGACCCGAACCGAAATGAATCCGACCCGAACCGCAACCTAACCCGAAAAATAAGATTGACCCAAACCAACCGACCTGGAACCGAAACCCAAGCGTTTGACCCGTTTGCCAGGTCAGGCCTGGGGCACACGCACCCACATACATCACCTAATCCTCAAATACACAGTTTTACTCGAATCATTTGTCTCCACCTTCTTCTACCTCCAACCATGCCCTTGTCCAAGCCAAGCCAAATAGAGCCCCGTCCAACTTAACCATTGTCAAGTCTTAACAAAGTCTCTCTTTACCCCTTCCTATTTCTTCACTCACCCAACCTTCTATCCTTTTCGGGCACTACATCAACAACTTCAAATTAATTAACCCAATTAACCAACACTGATTAGGGAAAAAATGATGCATTTCACATGGTTGTGTTTTGTTCTTCTGCTATAGTCAGTTTTTTTCGGTTCAATTCAATTTCATTGCAGACGAACAAAACACACGCTAAATGTAATGAAGTGTACATTACTCTACAACAACAAACAACAACAACTCAGTCTAATCCCATCTCAGAAAGAGGGAGTTTGCGGTACGGAGCCTCGGGAGACTAAATGTAAACATGGCCCAATAAAACCAAAAAAAAGAAAATCATTTACTTCTCTTCATCACCTCGGGGCCGTTCTTTAGGATTAATTCTAATGAACCGGACTAAACTGGAAAGTAATAAATCAGCCAAATTTAGCTATAAGTTATAAAGGAAAAACTCCTGAATTTGTAGGCTATATATATGCGAAGAATAGTAAGAGAGAGGAGTGTTTGAGCGTGCCTGCTTGTACTGAAGTTCAATAGTGTAAGACAAAAGCAAAGGAGTAATATCACCAACGTCAGGCTTCGAAACCGACACAATTGTCGCCTGTGGAAGTTCCTCGAATATTCTAGAATTCATTTCCACGTCATCGCACCAGCTATGACGAAACGACGCCGTCGAGGTCTTTCCTGCTGCTGCTGCTTCTGCCTTTTGCAAGAGGTGTTCGGTCTCGGTGGAAGGCGAAGACATTAGAGAGAGAGTGGAGTTGGAAGGCAGGGAGCCAGGGGAGGTTGTTTTTGTATTTGCGCCAAAAAAAAATGTGACAGTTGTGACTTGAGACATTTGACGTGGAGTTTAGTGTTTTTAATTGGGAAACTTTTCAGGAGTTAGGACAGATATGTGGGATTGTACCATTGTGGGATTACATTTTGGTCGAATATTCTTTTTAGAGTCGTCTTTCGTAATTCCTTGTTTGTTTTTGTTTGAGAGAAGAGTTTTCTTAGTTCTTACCATTGTCCTTTAAAAAGCATAACGATTGTTAATTGGTTAATGGTTATGTTTGGTCCATATTTAGTTATTTACCGAGGGCTATGTGGCCACTGAGCTGACTTGACTCGAAACCGTTCATTTTAATTCGGGTCAAAGTCGAGTCGAATATAGCGAGTTTGAGCTGGCATTTTAATTTAACCAAGTCAATTCGAACCGGTGAGCTAGTTCAGCTCAATCGCAATTCGATGACTTGCCAGCTTATTCAGCTCGATAATAAGTCGAGCCAAGTCGTAAGTCGATTAAATTTGATCAATTAGAATAAATAAAAGGAATTCCTAAATAAAACTTACCCTTTTTTCCCGAGGGTGTATGTTACCCGTTTGCACTTGTGCACTTGTTCCCACTTGTACAATCTCAACGGCTCCAATCTTCAATCACAACTTATAATCTTCTCCCCCGCAGCTTTGAACTGCTCATCTCTCTCCAATAACTCTCCTCATCTCTCATTCTCAATCTGGATCTCTTTCACCGCTCTCATTCTCTCTCTCTCTTAAACAGACTTTGTTAATAAATAAGAACCTATTAAAAATGAAATAACACAAAGTGACAGGCCAGTCTAACAAGGGTAAAGAATTAGGTGTGTCGCTCAAAGGCCAACAAAACACAAATTTGCACGGGACTATTAAGTAATTTTTTATGTGTTAATTTTCCTCTCAAGGTATATGTACTGGTTGTACTTTAGTGAGTTTAAAGATGAGTATTGGCTTCATACTTGATTATAAAATCTATAATATGAGTTAATGAGACCCTCAACATAACGGTATAAAGATGAGTTTCAAAATCAACATAATCACCATGTACTCACAATTATAAAATTAAATCAAAGTAATTATTCACCACAAGTGGATGTAATTCATTCAAGGCCTCTCAATAAGAGTAATTATTCTTCCTTCCATTTTATTCTTCAACCACTACCACCAACACCTATTTTTCTATTGAAATCCATTGCATTACTCCCTTAATTATTTCTCTCAATTTAGACATGGCCTAAACGTTAAATATGCCATAAATATTTTATTCACAAAAAATAGGGTGACCATGTTTCATATATGAGACGTGATCATTAATGGCCACCATGTGATCATTAATAACCACATAAGGGATCATTAATCAACCTTTTTATGTGATTAATACTTAATCAACATGTTCTGGACATGTGAATTCCAATTCTTTCTCTTTTTTCTTTGATTTGATGTCTATGTAATTTCGTTTACAATTTTGTCTTTGACAGCTTTAAAGATTAACAATTTACCTAGAACAATCAGCTAATCGAATTTCAACTCTTTCTCTCTTTCCTTGTTTGCCTATGTAATTTATTTAACAACTTACCTAGCTATAATAATCAGCTGATGAAATGACGTTGACACTTGAGTTGTGAATTGTGACAATGCCACGAAAGGCATATCCCAGCGGGTAGTAACAATTAAGAATATCCAGATCTTTTAATTCAAAAAAGAAAAGAAAAAAATAAAAGGATATCCTCTCTTTATTCCGCAGTGACCGAATATGCCCAAATTAGCAAATTATTGATTTAGATCACAAAAATTTGAAAATGACGCTCTATGATTGATTCGACTAACGTTCTATACTTCTATACGTTTTGGCCAGGTTATCATCTTCCGTCTTAGGTTATCTTCACTTAAATGTTCATTTTACCGATTTGGGGTTGGTTGGAGTGCTAATCAGCTTCATACCGCTTAAGTAAGGTCTTGATTCGAGCATCGGCGTATGCAAAGACTTACCCACCACAGCCAGGTGTGCGACACGGGTTGAATTTGGACGTAGTCGTCGCAAAGTTCTAATGAACCAAACGGGCAACCAAAAAAAGAGAGTTCATTTTAGTTTTATGTTTTAATTAAACTAAGTTTTTATAAGGTAATTTCAATCCATTTTAGTTTAGTTTGCGTAGTTATGTTTATTTTTTCCAATTAAGATCAGTTTGATTAATTTAAGTTAACTTACTCGTGAACTGATGAGCAAAAGGAGATTCTTAAATATTTTTTGAAAGAGGAGATAGAGATACTCAAGTGGTACAAAACAAAGTTCAAACTCACTACTGGTCTCGATTCTCACTAGCCTTAATACAGCAAAAACAATCGAGTGTAAATCCCCATTCAATGTAGTTCTCGCATCAGGATGTACGGAACCTTACCCATGTTTAAAAAAACAAAGAGGTTGTATATGAAATTGACCCTAAATGCATTGGTACATTGAAATATTGACTTCCAACAAATTCGCTAAAATTAAGAAGAACTAGAAGGTTTTCTGAACAATTGACCTAGAACAATCAGCCTTAATGCCTTCCTTTAAGAAAAATATTTGGCCAAAAAAATTATATAAATAGATAAATTGCCTTTTTTAAAAACGGGAATTCAGTTTCTATTTAGGTATGTCTCATTTTATTCTTCTTTATTTCCTTTTTGGCAAATTCTGAAAAAGTCAATCATACCCTTTTACATTCTTACCATCTTCATCAAATGGTACATGTAATATTTTAATGCCCCCAATACCTAAATACAAAAATTTGTGTACACCCGTCTCACACTAACTTAGTGTGAGACGGGTTTGGTCAAATGACCCAAAAAAAAAAAATTTGCTTTTCTTTTTCAATTTTTTTTTTTCAATTTGTTTTCAAGTCTGTACAAATGAAAAATGACCCTCATACAATTGAAAAATGACCCCTATACAACTGAAAAATGACCCCCATACAACTGAAGTTAAAAACTAAAAAATGACCCATACAATTGAAAAAATGACCCCCATACAACTGAAAAATGACCCCCCATACAACTGAAAAATGACCCCAATACAACTGATTGAAAAAATGACCCCAATACAACTGAAAAATGACCCCCATACAACTGAAAAATGACCCCAATATAATTGACTGAAAAAATGACCCCTATACAACTGTAAAATGACCCCCATACAACTGAAAAATGACCCCCATGTTAAAACTGAAAAATAACCCCATATAAAATGAAAAATGACCCCCAATGTTAAAACTGAAAAATTATCCCCATACAACCGAAAAATGACCCCCATACAACTGAAAAATGACCCCATAGTTAAAAAAAAAAAAAACCCAAAAAAAAAAACCGTCGCACATTAACCTTAGTGTGAGACAGTCTCACCCAAATTTTTGTAATACCTAAAAGGGTATTTTCCTTAAGTCACTTAGACAAAATGGTATTTAATAATATGAGAGTGAAAAATTTGCAAAATTTTAAGGCAATACTTTTTAGAATATCACAATAACTAATATTATAATTTTTTTAATATTAAGTATGCACCATGAAATTTCAATTGCTGTCTCCGCCTTTGCTCCTGCCGGCTTCTATGACACTTCTTATACTGTAGGTAGTATTACCTTACCTGATGATTGTGGTTGTATCAGCAATATGATGATTGTGGTTCTGTATATTTTCGTGATTTCATTCATTGTGAAAATACTCAACAGATAATTGAAGACTTGCCGAAATGGAAAATGGTGTCTGGGTGGTTCCCAATTTTCCAAGCAAAAGAACACACGATTACTATTCAGGTTCTAAGTTATGAGAGTTACTAACTTGACACGACTACTATTCGGGCTCTAATTGTTCTTGTTGTTTTCTCAAAAAAAAAAAATGTTGTTGTTGTTGTTAATTTGTATGTAGTTTTTTTCTAATGGAATGAACCCCAAAGGGTCTGTAATTCGTACATGTAGTTTGGACTATTGAAAGGTTCTAGTAGAGATGCTCGAGAAAACAAGCTGAAAGTATGTTGTAATTGGCAAGGCGGTAGAGAGCTCGTCCCACATCGACGGATAAAATAAGGTCCAGCAAAGTGTCAGATATAAAACCGGAACTTGTATTTTGGGGAAGGCATCTTTGCGCTTGGGGCAATGACGCAGCTAGTGAGGTAATAACCGAGGCGCGTCAATTGCTGGTTGAAAACTATTTCCAAACCCCCTCTTCGGCCTGGGCTTTGACCTTGGCCGTTGAGAATTTCTGGAAGGGCTCCCTCGCAAGAGGGTAAAGCCTTACAACTCAGTTCAATTTTTAATAAAAATTTAAAAAGACGTAGAGGAATACTCCGTATGTGTATACCGCGACACTAAAAATACAATAGTGCCCCTTCATTTTAGAGAATTGTTTGTTTTCTCTTCATCGCTAATAATTGAAAATTCTCTCCAATTTCCTCGCCGATGTGGGATGTCCATATTTTACCAACTCTTTCAGTTCCTCCATTTTGCTCTATGCTCTATACTCTATACAAGTATACAACCCTGCTAAAGTGCCAAGTGCTCTAATCTTGACTTAGTCATCACACACCCATGCGTAACTGGGTTGCCGGATAGTTTACTAATTGTAAGTTGTAACACATATTTTATACCCTTGGAGCAAAAAAAGGTCAAAGCAAGCCAGGTGTGATTCGGGACCTCTTGGTCCTGGACTTCTGCTTATATGTTATATGTTATTGTCAAGGACTTCAAGTACAGAATATTACAAGTCCCAAAAAGATTCTTTTGAACTATCTTCAATGCAAACGAATTTGGAACAAACTCTGGAATCAGAATCCGGTAACTGGTAACAATGTCTAAGATGATGCCTCCATTACTCTGATGGTTAACTGAGGCTCCAATTTCGACAGAGACAGTGAACCTTGGCTAGCGAGGCCATGTAATCATCAGACCTGAAATCAATAAGACAACTTAACTTTCACAACCAATGACTACAACCACGAGTTTTATCGCAGTATTTTGTGGATGCATACCTCGTTCCATACGGAGATTGGCACGCTGCTACTATGTAGTCTTTTGCAGCATTTACCTCACCCTGTACAAATACCATGTTTCTGAATTTGACTGCGAAATAAAGCCTTAAACAGGACTAGAATATCTGCATTATTTCTTGAACAACATAACTATTTTTGTTCCAAAACTTTGTTCTATTAGCTAGCTGCTTGCAAGTATAATCTTCAAACCATATGGCATGATGATTTGCACATGATTCCATAGAATACCAAAATACGCACATACACACATACAAGTACAACTCTGCTAATTTGAACCTCTTTGTGTAAGTGAGAGTCTACAGAACCTTTCAGCATTTAAGTTCAAATGGTAATACCCAAGGAAAAAAACTGCAATATGGTGTTGAATTCTGTATGTGCATGTACACTCAGCTGAAAGACATGAGAATGAGTAAAATTTACCAGTGCTTCATGGTATAGCCCAGCATACAACGCAGAATAAAAGTAGTCTCCGCCTTGACTGCTGCTTGAGAAAGTGTCAACAAGCTACACACAAAAAAAAAACAGCCTGAGACTAGCCAGAGTAAGTTGTGCAACAATTGCCCGTGAAAGCATGCTTAATTAGGTTGATAATTGACCTGAAGTCTATACCAGATAGACAAATCCAATCAAAACTATGAGCAATTTAACCTAAGCTCCGCAGCTTCAACTCCAGCAGGGGAATTGACATCCAAAATCTTAGTTACTCTTTGGATAGAGTCAAGAGATGAATATGTGATAGTGATACTAAACATGCTTCCTGCCTGCTAAGTGCTAACCAGAGCTCCAAAATAAATTTTTTGTTTTAAAGGAAAGCTCTAAGTTAAAGTTAAACAAAGCAAAATATAGACCTTCTGTTTATGTTTATCTACTCTAAATCTCAATTCATAATTCAAGTTGGCTTTTTAGATGATAAAGGGCGTAGCCACTCAAATGGAATTCGCACCTTGTCTGGACTACCACCATCTTTGAACATAGTATAGGCTTCATGCATCACTTGCCTAGGGTCTCTACCAACCTGAGGACAACCAAAAGCAATGTAAGACGTACCTGTCAAATCATACATGGTGAGTTGGTGATAAAGCTTTTGATACTTGATTATTCTACCTTAAGCAGGAGAGAAATGACATCTTTCTGAAAACAAATATCAGCTAAGTCTTCATCAAACAAAACACTATATGCTTAGTGTAACAAACTTGCCTCTACAAATCTCTTCCTAGCTTCATCTACTCCATAAAGCTGAGCTTCACAAAGGAAGCACCATATTGACTCTTCGGTATCATTTGGATTCTCAGCAACATCTATACGGAATTGCTCAGCTCCTTCTTCAAACCTATGAAAGTATTTCAAGTCACACAGAGCTTTCATTAAGTCCAACCAAAAACGGAAGACAAAAAGGACTCCAATAAGGCATCCTAAAGCAAAACTAAATATAAGGCAGAGGTACCTATCCAGATAGTAAAGAGAAAGCCCCCTTTGCCACGCATCTGAGAGAGGAATATTATGAGGAAGTAAATAAATGCATACCCAAAGTAACTTTTGGTTTGGACTAGACAAGGAAATGAGGAAAGAAAGGATGTAGAACACGATATGGAGGTAAATTTCCAGACCTACATGCCTTTTGACGAGGATCGAGTTCTATGGCCTTGTCGAACTCAGCAAGTGATCCCATCACATCACCCTTCAAGGATTCACATGACAAGAGATGGAAAATTTAAACAGTGAGCATGTTAGGTTTCAAGAGTTATGTAGACAAATATGGAATAACAGTAAGTCAATTAGCTCCAGTCCTCCACAATGCAACAACAACAACAATTCCAGATTAATCCCATCTAAGATGGGGTACTGAGGGAGTCCGATGTACGCAGCCTTACCCCAATCTCGAAAGATCGAGAGACTGTTTCCAGAATGACCCTCCACAATGCAACAACCAATAATAACCTCCAAATAAAGTGAAATTCAGACTAAACGGACAAGGGGTGAAAACTATCATAGGACTGAATGAATAAGTTCTTAAAACGATCTATTACAGACAGATAGGTAGGCTTCCAGCATATCATCGCAGCAAGAGTTATCCATTGCACAGCTACATCTGCCCTTCCTAAACAAATTATAATCAGTTTTCTGAAATTGAACTTTGCAGTGTCTACCAATAGACTAAATACGATGTGATTTTCCTAAAGGCTAGCTAGCTATACAAAGCCCAATCTAAACTGGGATACAATCTTCAAGAATTCATCAATCTCTTTCTTTTCATACTTTGTACTAGACATCTAGTTGTGTATTTGCATAGCCATAGGCAGAGCCTAAAAAAAACATTCATCAAACTGTGAACATAAACATTTCTTCTCTAAATAAACTGTATGATCATGCCATTGTAAACCAAAAGAAAGGTTCATATTGGAGAAAAAGATGAATATATTATAGCTACTACCTGCCGAAAGAGTTTCATACCGCGCCGGATAGCAAGGGCAGCTGCACGGGCATTGTTGCCGCCACCAGTCATAGCATTCCATATGCCCGCAATAGCAGGAATAACTATCCTTCTAGAAACAGAGACTGGGGACAGAGAAAGGAGTTGGCTTGTGGGCTTGTGAGATGTGAACTTAGGGAGCAATGAAGAGGTGTTTATTGGGAAGGAAGAAACTGTGATTGTGGGTTTGAGAGTTATGTTTACAGCCATGGTTTAATTTCTGCAGTATATGACAGTGATGTTATTGCAGACGTTTATATTAGTGGAGAGGGGTGAAGATAAGGCGGGTAAAGGCAGTAAAAGCAGTTGGAACTTGGAAGTAGAAACCTGTCAAGTGTCAACCGAACATCCAACTATTTTCTTTTCTTTTTTGGTGAGAACTGGACAGTGGCATGACTGGCATCCAAGTTAAATGAAGCAGGATCTTCTCCATTAATTTGAGGGTCAAGTGAAGTGTATTGTCAAGGGGTAAGGGACTTTTTTATTTTTCTAATTAAAAAAATAGCCTCTTCTCTCTCACATAAAAACACTTGACCCTCAAGTTAATGGAGAAGATTTGCTCTCAAGTTAAATCGATATTCTAAGATATGACAATATCCAAGTGACAAAAAAAAAACAATTGATGCATGCTATAATATAAGGAAAAAATGTAGTATGAGTTTAGGGGTACCGTGCGTACAAGATTCAACTTGCAGTATGAAGATCGATAAAAGGTTAATTATGATATAAACGATGAAGATTTCTACTTCCACTATAGATGTTGATGCATAGATTGAAGATAGTAAAGAGTCGCACTTTAGTATTTTAATTGATTTTTTTGTTGATAAATTTTGTACTAGTATAGTGGATTTAGTATATTCTATGGTGTTTTTCGATATAAATGTCTAATGGCAATTCCATTAATGAAAATCTCTCATGCTCTATTATCAAAAAAACAAAATATATAAGGAAAAATGTACACATTTGCCAAATGAAATAGTTTTTTTTTTGCTGCACTAAGTTAACTATTTCCCTTAATTTTTTTCGGTAATGAACTAGTACAAATTAAGCATGTAACGGTCGAATAATATCAAAACACTTGGTTCGCAAAAAGAAAAAATGGAAGTTACTTGTTTGCACTCTATCTTTCAAGTTTCAATTATCCACCCTGTATTTTTTTTTTTATCCCGCCAATGATTCTTCCACACAGTTTGTTTATCTTCATTTTGTACACCATTCCTTTAATTTGTCTTGTTCTTATGTCTTTATTTTCATCAATTATAACCGAAACACAAAAAAAAAAAACAGCATTCTTCTCTTTCGTTTGGGCCACTAGTTTTTTTTTTCCTACAAAGGGGCCAATAGTTGGTAATTGAAGAAAATACGATGTGACATTTTCTCCAAATGGGTGTACGGAATAGGAGTAACAGTGTTTTGAATTTCTGATGCAAAAGCCTTGGTCACTTCTTGATCTGGATCTTACATGAGTGTGGGTTACCAATCAAAGCGACGTATACATCTAGCCATCTAGGTATCCTTAGTCGTTAACTTGACAACTTGTTATGTATGACAAATATGAAATATCAAGATCATCAGCTGAAAATTTGAAAGCTTGTGTCCAAATTACCAACTCTATATGTCAGTGCTATAGATGGATGGGTAGTAGAGACATAAATAATGGAATAGAAATTAGTAGAGATCGACGAAAGGATGGAGATATGTTTGGTGTGATTCATGAATCATGTCATACTCATATGAACTACTGAACCACATGTTGAGCGTACCACAAAGGTGTTGAACATTGAAGTTTATGAGAAGAAGCTCTAAATAAAAATGAGAAAAAGACTACAAGTTCATGACCCATTGACCCATCCAAACTAAAACCTCGAAGAATATTGTAGTCAACTAGTCATGACTCATGAGAAGGCTCAGTCCATAAACAAGAATCTTTAGAAGCACAAGGACAGTAATAAAAGTTCCGCTTGCATACTTGGCTATCCAGCTGACCAGCTGCTTGGTCTCGAAAACACAAGGCACCAAATTTTCTGGATCACGCAAGCAATTGTAAATATAATCCATGATTTTTTTTTAAGATGCAACGAAGTTGGAAGGTCTACTCACCCAAAGTTCCAGATATTTTATTAAAGAGGGATGCAGATTAGCTTAATTTCTCCATTGATCAACGATGAAAAAGTTTGATCAACGAAGTAAAGGCATCTTTTTAGCGCATGCGTTTCCGTTTCAATTTCTGTACACTTTCTAAATCAGTGATATGATTATATAATCTAACTGTACAGTTTCAATACTTTCAAGTCTACCGTATGGTGTTAATGTGTTAGCCATGCTGCAAATCATATGGCCAGTGTTCTTCAATGGCCTGGTTATCATCTGAAGGGTCTATTGGTTGCAACTTGGGTTTGCTCATGAGTCATGACCCGAGAGTATCCATACCAAGAGAACTCCAGCTAGTTTCGCTATCTCTGACATGGGCAGTTTTGCCTCTGCAAGAACAGCAGCTGCCAACTTTAGACTTGGTTTCAGTCTCTGGGACAACAGCTGTTGCTCCAGCCTTCTCCAAATTGAGACCATGATCAACACCGTGGGCACGAAAAAATGGTTTCACATGGGGGTAATACTTGCTCAATGCCGAAATAGTTCTGTAATTTGCACCAGGGGTGTCGAGAGTAATAGCTGTTGCACAAACCCTTTCAGCCCCGACTTTATGAAGGACCTACATAAGCAACATACAGAGACATCAGAATAAGATGGTGCACCAAATATGTATAGTTAAAGAGCTCTATTTCACCTTACGACTTCCTGCAACTCCAAAATGTGCAGGAAGATCAAATATGTATAGTTAAAGAGCTCTATTTCACCTTACAACTTCCTGCAACTCCAAAATATACAGGAAGATCAAGAGACCAACTGCCACCCGATCATCACATCAAGAGCAACAAATGGTATAAGCCTTTCTTATAGGAGCTGAGCTATGATCTGGTCTACACGTCCAAATCTACAGATAAATAATATGATCTTGCAAATCATCAGTCTCATTTTCAAAAGGTAACAAACTTAGAACATCATGCTGCTCAAATCGAGAGGCAATGAGCTGGGGCAGCGAGATATGGTGTAAGAACCATAGGAAGTCCTACCAGGCTCCCAACATGAAAAGTAAAGACGACATATCGGGAGACATTATGCCCTGGTTTACAGCTTCGCCAAATGCCACAAATGTGATTTTTTTTTTGTTGATGGAGACGATGTGAATTTCCACCAGGGGCAAGTAAAAGGCCAGTCTTGATAGCAGCTATAGTCAAAACACCAAAAACTCTTCCAACTATAGTGACGTGCAATGTTTTGCCAACAATTAGAAGCCCCGGTGTTCCTATGATAAACAGAAAGTTTGAGAAGAGAAAGTTATGGGTCAATAGACGTTCCCACCATCATGGAAAAGAGACCCAACAGAAGGCCAGGATATGGTAATGTCTGATTCAACCTGCAACAAGAATTAAGTTTCTGCCAATAGCAAACCAGCCAAAAAAGCACCCAGTGCCATGGATACCAGCCTTGGCTGTAAGCCTGTAAGGAGACTTGTTCCCAGAATAACAAGGAGAGTGTTGGCTGAAAATATCTCTGCATTTTGATTGTCTACAATATTTTTGCATATTGGGTGAAGCAGCAAGCGTCCACCAGCAATTATAGCGGCAATGGCAACAAATGCCTTGACAGCAGCCATATCTAAAGCTTCTGCAACAGCTAGAAACCCAACCGCGCCTTAAAATGAATTTGGACAATTAATGGTATGAGCATCAGCAACCACTACAGCAGATCCTGAAAAAGTAAGACCGAAAACGTAGCACGCCCATGCCTTGAAGTGCTCTCACCTTGCTCCTGCAAAACCTATAGATCTACACCAGTTGAGGACAAGGCTAAGCCATTTCTTATTACTTTTGCAGCAGGTCCTGCCATTCTTGAAAGAAAGTTGGCAACAAGATCGACTGCAGAAGCTGTAGAGAAGACCTAGCTAGGGAGAGCCTAATCCGAAAACATACTTCTTCATGGTGCTCAGTCTTTCAACAGACAACTTAAGGCCAATATTGAATAGCAAGAATACAACTCCGAATTCAGCTATGGCTTTTGTACCATGCACATGGCGAATCATGGAAAGGCCAATATTGAATAGCAAGAACAGGACTGCCCCCAGGAATTCGTTGGAAAAATGGTACAAAAATCACGCTGGCAAGAAGCAACCACAACACATGAAACCTCTTCAACTTCTTCAGGGACTTGATGGGGAATTTTCTCAATCAGCTTCTACAGGGTCTTTGGAAATCTTCGCATTCACCGAATAAAGGGCTTAGTATTTGAAGAAACCTCTTCAATACTGGTGCCAATTATATCTGGTTGTTGAAACAGCTGAGCACCTTTCTCTGACCGATTCATGTAATAGGTGACACCTGCTCCAACAAGTAACAGTCCAACAACGAGCTTTGGAGCGGAGTCCACAACACCACGGAAGACACAGCCAGGTGTGAACTTTTCACGGCTGGTATCGTATCCTTTTGTGTCTCAGCCTTCTTACTTGGGCTGCAGTCTTCAATTCACTTTACCTACTTTGGTATCGGAATCTTTACTGGCTTCTACACAATCTTCCAGTTTCTTTGTCACTCTCATGATCAGACATTGCAGCACATGATTAAAACTGAGGCTTGCCTTGTCAGAGGAGCTATCCAAGGAGGATTTGCTAGCTAAAGAACTACCATCAGTGCCCGCTACTTCACTTTCAAAGAGAGCACCACCCAGAGTCCCTTGACCTAAAAGCTCTTCTTGAATAACCTCAGTCAAGGATTTGCCACTTTGGTTATCTGTGGATTCTTCAGTTCAGCCAGAGAACACGAAAGAAGCTTTTCTGGTTGCTGCAGGGCAATTTCTGCATCATTGACTCTTTGTGTTGCTTCAACCTCAAAAAGCTACTGCCTATTCTGCTAAAAGCATTATGTGTGCAACTTCTGCTTGAATAGCATTGAGTCGGGCCTGCTCAGCAGCTTCATTCAATCTTTCCACCTCTTTCTGAAGTTCCTCTTTCCTCTGCTGAAGCCATTTTAGCTCTTCTTCGCACTTCTCCAAAACTGACCTGCACCCCTTCAACTCTTCCTGTGAAGCTGCAAGGTTTGCTCCTCCACCCTCAGTGCATCCACAATTTCCTCTTCACTATCATATTCCGAGTCACTCCCGTCGCACCTTCCAGAGAAACTGTCCTTGTTCTGGCTACCTCAAGGGATTCCACAGCCACCTGAAACCTTGCCTCGGCACAAAAAAAAAGAAGCCCGAGACCCCGAAAGACCAGCCTCAGAGAAAAAGCCATAGTTGCTTTCTGAACAGCTTCTAGCACCTACTTCCTGACGAACAAGCTCTTCAATCATCTGTAGCGCACTCTCCATATCATTCCCAGCACTTTCCACCCGATCATTCAATCTAATAGCAGCTTCCGATATCGTCTGAGCGGCTGAGCCTTCTCTTCAAACCTAAAACTATTGAACCTTGCTACCTCCAATTCCTACATGCCTTCTTGAACAACTCTCTCAACTCTTCCACACTCGGGACCTCATCCCCTTCATTCTCATCCTTCTCCACACCTCCATTACTCACCTCCCCAATAACACAACCCCACCCTCTTTCCTTCACAATCCAAACCCTCCACACTCCTCCCGTTCCCTTGATATACTAACGCGTCTCTACCCTGACATCGCACTACTCAATTCTTCTAAAACCACCTCAATCTCCCTCCCACCATCCGCGGCTGTACCAAACAACTTTGAACTCCTACTTAGACTACCCACACCAACAGCAACGCAGCTTTTCACATTTCTGCTAAATACAACCTCGTCGACACCGATCTGGAAACATTATGACACTACATCCTTGACTAAGACCCTATACTCCGGGTTTGGAGAGAGTGAGTGCAGCTGTTAATTGTTAAAGACTTAAAGCTGTGTTGTTGGTTGTAAAAAGAGGTTCAATATAGTACATGACTTTTATCCAAAGTTTATATGGAATGGATGTTGTGCCTTTCTGATAGCCATTCCAACGGCTTTTAACAGAAACGGCAGCCAAATTTTTTATACTACTATGATTGGGGCCTTCTGCCTTTACAATTGGAGGTAGGAAGAAAAATAAAAAGGATAATTAATATTCAAGTGTTCAAAGTAAATTAGGGTTATTTAAGGAACATATTAGACAAAATTGAGACTGTTCCAATTTACAAGTGACATCAAGATTGTAAAATTGAAAAGTTGGCGACATTCCCCCCCCAGGTAGTTTGATACTGGTATTTGATAGTTTCATACAATTCCTACAAAATATAATTCCCGGAAAAAATCAACTTCTTTTCGATTTGTTATTAATTCAGTTACCCTTGTGAAGATCCGCAGCACCAGTCACATAACGCCTACAGACAGAAGTCAGAACCAAAACGATTAAGGGATTATCTTTGTGGTAGAATGCACAAGGGCCACATAACAAATAATCTTTCGTTTAACCCAAACAAAGTGGTAGATGAACAATAGAGCAGCATCTACAACAGCTACATCGGAGGACAAATAACAGGACAATAAAGCAGAAGAGCAAACACTCGAATGATTGCAATTCAATGGCGCCTGGCGGATGGCCAACATTGAATAATTTTCAACTCACATCACAACCCATATCGCTAAGTTTACAACTACAGATCCTCTCAATCATCACAACCTATGTCGCTATTTTTAAAACTACAGATGATGTTCACCATCATCCAATACTGTCAGAAACGCCTGAAAAAATTTAAGCAGCTAATCAGGGCAGTAATGGTGCATAAGCCACATATCAAGACATAGGCAGAAGGCATTACAAACGGCACAAATTTCTTGTAATATTATCCAGTAGATTACCAAATTTAGAGACATTCCAGTATTCCAGAACTACAGTGAAGAACAAACGAAACTGTTGGTCTTTGCAATACTGAACAAAATAAATATCTAGCAAGAGCAAAATTTGTGATACAATTCCTGACGAGAAACCTGGTAACAAGACTAACAGAGTTCCCTGGATAAAATATCAACCCTACCAAGACACTCCTAATCAAGGTGCACAGCTTCACTTCTTTGATTTCTTGGTTGACCTGCAATCAAGGACGTAACTCAAACATAAATGGAGACATTCGAAAGAGGTGATCAGGACACAAAAGCACCAATCAACATAGGAAAGTACACTTACACAGGCTTTGAGGCAGGTGCAGCTGGTGTTGGTTCCGGGGCTTTGTCAGCAGGACCCTAATCAAGCAAGAGAAAATCAGCAACAAAAATAAAACAATACAAACTCATCCGAAAAATATATGATAAATGACAAAGTTCAACATTCACACACAAACTAGTTCATCGTTACCGAAAACCCGACACACAGGTGATACAACATAGACTTAAATCCCTAGATGGCTTGAAACATGGCACGATTGATTATTAACATGCCTTTTGATGAGGGTAACAAAAACAGAAGTTGCAAAATCAAAAATCACTGCTGTGACAAGATGATCTCACCTGAGCTAAACGCTCATCCCTCCTGGCAATCTTCCTCTCCCTGCTGACCTTGTTCTTGGCACGCTTGGCCTCAAACTGATCAGAAATGGTCTTCTCTCTGGCCTTTTCAGCCTTGGTCTTGTGAATACTCTCCATCAACACACGCTTGTTCTTGAAGACATTACCCTTAACCTTCATGTACATGTCATGGTACATGTGCTTGTCAATCTTCTTTGCCTCCCTGTACTTACGGAGCAGACGCCTTAGTACACGCAGTCTCCTCATCCAGAGAATCTTTGTTGGCAACCTTGCCTCTCTGGTACCCTTACGCTTACCTAACAAACAATTAAATGAAAAACACTTAATATAACTCGAAAAATATCTGCTCAAGACTAAATAGATATGTCAAACTGAGAAAACAAGCTGAACATGCCATTCAATCAATGGTTGTTTCCAGCTATATCAGAGATATCAGAAAAAAATGAGCACTCAGTATGAGTAGGAGGTGTTGTATCCAATCATGAATAATCGGTTTATCAAAGAGTTAACATCACCGTGCTCATTGAACAAGTGCGACATATGCGAATTACAGAAAAAAGAAAAGAAACGGAATTATTACAGACATGAATACACTTCAAGAATAAAATCAACCAGGAGTCACAGATACAAAACATCCAACCCAAATTAGACTGTTGTGGAAAATAAAGGGTAGAAAAAAGGAAGAACGTTTTCGAAAAAGAACTTAAACTATCGAATTGAAAAGGAATAGCAAAAAACCCTCAGCTGATCAAAATGAATATACTTTCTATCATGGGTTGATCAGAATTAGCATGGTTGATTATATGCATCACAGGGCAAACCAAACAAAACAAATAAAGGGTTTTGAAAGAAAAGAATTTTTTTAAATAAAATCAGAATGGAAGCTCAGATTAATGTTGGAAAGAGTTAATTTCCCTGATCTCCTACAAAAGAAGATCTCATAATGAGCTGGGTATTACAACAATTGTCATCACAGCAACCACTCGAAAAGTACAAAATATCACAAAAACCGACTTCATCAAACTAAATGCTTAGAACCAAAAGGGTCTTAAGTGCCCGATCAACAATTCGTTAAAATAAAGATAACAAAAATGAAACAAAGACAAACAGAAACTAACACAAAAACGACGTTCCATATCTATCCATCTGCTTTATTATAAATTTATCCTAACAAGGAGGGCATTCAGAATGAGTACAATCGGTTTCATCTAAGCATTATCATCAACATGCTCATTTCATTACTACACTACCAAACAACCACTAACAAAAAACATATAAAAATATACACCTTTTCTAATGCAAAATACTAGAATATAAAAAACATCAGACAGATGGATTAATATCATCAAAGTAAACTCAGACGACCGTCGTGAGAATTTTAATCCATATCATCACTTGAATTTTTTTTTAAAACAGAACACTAAACAACTCATAACAAATATAACAAAAAGATAACAGTAACGGTGACGGTAACGTACCATATCCAGAGTGACGACCCTTCCTCTTAGCCTCATTCATACGACGAGCACGTGAGCGAGAGTGTATCGCTTGTGGCTTCTTGATAATAAAACCATCTTTCACCAACTTCCTTATGTTTTGTCCTGTCCAAAACAAACAACAACAACAAAAATGATTATAAATACGTAACATGAAATGGGTTTTCTTTAGTTTTTATTTTTGGGTTATGTAATCCAATAACATTGGAGCACATCTCCACTTTTTTTTTCCAGGAGAAGACTCAAGCAGAGAGGATTTCATTTTGATATACGCACAGATAAAATCTTCGGAAACATTATATATTAACGAAGAAGAACTTATGTGCGATGTGGGAAAAAGGGAAAGAAAGAAATGTTACGTACGGGAGTTAGCCATGGAGATCTCGGAGATTTCATTGGGGTCGAGCCAGGTCTTCTTGACACCGCACCCGAGGACGCTTGCGGCTAACCGCTTCTGTAGCTTCAGCGACACCATTTTTTGTTGTTTGGTTTTTCCCTCTCTAGAGTGGGGGAGAGCGGCTAGGGTTTAGTTGTGAGAGTGAGGGGAGGGGAAAAGGGGAAGGGTGTTTGTTTAAGTGGGGTGAAATGAGTGGGTGGTATGTGAGTTTATGAGGTGGGAAACCCTAGTGGGTTTTAATGGGTTGGACTTGACTGGCATTGGGCCTTTTATATTTTTGGTTTTTCAGTTTTGTTGTGTGTTTGGGTTTGGGTTAAAAAGTTGTGTTTGTGGATGGTCTTCATCTCGTTTGTTTGTAAGATGGTCGATTGATACTAGAAATTGGGTTGGGTACGAGATCTTGTAAGTAGGGGTGATAACTTGATGAGGGTTTGTGATTCTTGGGGTTCAATTTGACGTTGGTTTTGAGGTGAGACTTGGCTTGGAAGGCTTAAAAGATGGCTCGATTTTTTTAAAAAAAATATTAATTAATAAATACATATGTATGATTATTAATTGTTCAAAAAAATATAAAAAATTATTAGGACACCTTTTTATTTTATTTTTAGAGCAGAGATCTCTTTTATACAAGAAAGTTTGGAGTGGTACCCGTATTATAATCAATATTATTATGACACCCCTAAATTTTTAATATTGTTGTTGACCTTTAAAATTGACCATTTGACCCAAATTTACAATAACGTTTTCAAAGTAACACTTAATTTTACAAAAGCGCCTACATCTCACAATACATCACTATTTGGTAATCCCTCCGTTTCTCTCAACTACTCTATCCAACTAAAACTTAAAACCAAGTAAAAATATTTTCACTCATTTTCATCTCCACCTTCGTCAATATTTTATGCTTTCTCTTCATCTCCAGGACAATTTTTTTTTACTTCTTCAATCCTTCTCCTTTTAACCACTTCAAAATAATATAATAACAATCTTACAAGCATTAAGACAAATAGGAAGCGTTATTTGAAAATTGGTATCTCAATCCATTTCCTTCCTCCTTGTTAGACTTGCGTTTCATTTTGAAAAAATCTAAGTAAATATATGTAAAAAAAGAATTAAAGAAGTCAGGTCTTGTCAACATATTTCTGTAACACCCCCGACTTTCTAAGGATATAAAGATTTTATAAAACTATATAATATACTTTTTAGAAAATTTCGGCAGAGGTTCCCCTAAAATAGGGCCTAACAATCTCGCCGATAAGGCAAGATAAACCTGCAAACAAACAATTTGAATAACCCAACAACCAACAGCGGAAGATCGACCTAAATCGAGGGCATTATCGCCGCACCCTCTACACGAGGATGCAAGACTATACACGACAACCACGAAAAATACAACCGGCCTTGCGTTATAGAGCAATCTAGTGATCTAGCTTGAGATAGTGATCAATCCAACAACCAACAAAAAATTAAAATCAAAACTTTAAAACTTTATTACACAAACCCAAATTAAAAACCAAAAAAAAAAACCTAAGGGTCGCAAAATAAGGAAGAAAGTTCCCACTGTTGTAATCGGCCTCACTCCCCAAAATGATTACCTGCGAAACCAACTAGTAGCCTGTCGTGGTTTTACACGGCAGGCCCAAAAAGAAAGAAAGTCAGTGGACATACTGGTAATCTCAATATACTAAGAAAATAATCTTATGGGAACAATAATAATAGTAAATATATAATACCTTGAGGTAGGGTATCGTCCTTAAATAAATATAAGTGTTAGATATTCATATCACGTTTAAAAGCTACTTAAACATATCATACAAACTTTAATAGAGAACCCCATATGCGATCATTCATCACTCTTCTTTA